>WNWK01005484.1:0-120081 GCA_009830355.1 Cherax destructor | reverse complement strand
ACTCTTCACTTCGTCCTCCTATGAACGCTGTATTCTGACAGATGGTATTCACATCGCGATTTTTTCTGTGATTTTTTTCTTTATAAATATTCTCTTTCAGAATTCGTAGAACTCATTATTGTCAACTAACTGACTCCCTCTTCACTTGAACCGGCGGTCCACTAGTTGTGTACCAGCGTTTAGCATTATTGCTGTTAGTCAAGATGACCAGCTGCAGCGATGCTGAGCTATCACAGTGCTCCTTTGATGTCTGCATTGGCATGTAGAGACCGTTAACATAGCAGCGTCCATTGGAGGGTAACACGCCAACAGTTCTAAAGTTAGGCACGTGACAGCTAACTCAGGTCTCAGTGGTGCAGAGTCAATGACAATTAATGATAGTGAGCTAAATTGTTTTTCGGATATTTACATCACCTCGACCTACCATCAAGACTTATTCCATCCAGTCTCAAAGAAAAGTATACGCCTTTCCCTGCATTCAAGAGGACAGTGCTAGGTGAGTTGTACATCTCTGTACTAAACCCCATTTGGGAACGGCACCATGAGACAGTCTCTTCTATTACTTCGTCTTCAGGATCAAGGTCTCTGGTTACAAAAAACATCCAGTACAGAGGATTTATTGTTAATAATTCTATCGGAAGTTTATTCCTAACTTTAGGAACTCACCGGAATACTTTTGAATTATCGTAGGAAACCCGTGAAACAGTATTTACAATGCTCAGAAGAGACACTGAAGAAATTTGAACAGATAAAAGAAATTGCCTTATCTAGCTAAACTACTCTGCTTACGAAATGATGATTCAGATATCAATACTAGAACTCACCACACTATACATGATATAACAGAATTACTATTTAACCTAAATGATGAATGTTCACGTCGACCCTGATCTAAACCTATATAATCTAACACCCAATCAAAATTTACTGGAAAGTAACTGCCTCTATTACACAGCATCACAAGCCAACACTGTCCTTAATACTGCTAAAAGTATAACAGTTCTTAACTACAATATCCGATCCTTAAGCAAACACTATGATGACCTCCTTGCCCTCCTTGATTCCTTAAAGTCAACCTTCACATGTATTGTTCTTACTGAAACCTGGCTTAAGCAGGATACAATAGATATCTACTCGCTACCAGGATACACAGCAATACACAACTGCAGACCACATCAAGTTGGGGGAGGTATTGCAATCTATTACTCTAATGAAATATCCTGTTGTGACACCACTTGCTATAATGATGAATATGGAGAATATATTTTTGCTAATTTTACTGCACAAAACCTTAAGACTCCCATAACAATCGGGGCCATTTACCGGATGCCTCATACAAACATCCCGAATTTTAGTGATAAACTAAAAATGCTAATACCAAACAACCAAATGAACAAACACCACCTTATCTTAGCTGGAGACTTCAACATCAACCTTGGCCTACCAGATGACCAGCCAGTAACTGATTTCATCAACAATATGAACAACACGTCTCATACCAACAATAACTAAACCAACCAGGCTGACTGAGACGAGTGCAACCATAATCGACCATATATGGACCAATATACTAGCCCCCCTTAAATCGGGGATAATAACAGACAGCACTACAGACCACTACCCCACCTTCCTCTTAACAAACAATAGTAAACCACCTCTAGAATACACCAAAGTTTCATTTAGACTCCATGACCAGGCATCAATAAATAACTTCACAGCAGAGTTAGAGACGGTTGACTGGGCTATAGAATTCTCCAACGCCAAGGATATCGATGATTGGACAGACAATTTTCTTAATAAATTACTTAGACTATACAACACACATTGTCCTATAAAAATGAAACAGATTACGAATAAACGGCTAGGTTGCCCATGGCAAACTAACAACTTACTAAAATCCATTAACAAGAAACATCAACATGAAAAGCAATATAGACGGGGATTCATACATAAAGATTTTATTAAACACTATTCATCAGTTCTCACCAAACTAATAAAAAAAGCCAAACAATTGTACTACTCCAGCAGATTCATTGAAACAAGAGGAGATATAAAAAAAGACCTGGAAAACACTCTCACAGATTATGGGCCACAAACTGAAAAAAAACTAGGGATATTGTCCTAACTAAACAAAACGAAACACCACTACAGCCTATTGATACAGTAAACAAGATAAATGACTTCTTCTCAACCATAGGATCAAATCTTGCCAGTAAAATCCCAGATACCAATGCCCGAGCAAGTGATTACCTAGATGGGATTTTCCCATCCTCCTTCTATCTTGCACCTACTGAACCCACTGAAGTCACCATGATAATCAAGTCGATTAAAAATAAATCAGGGAATCTGTCTCAAGTCCCACCATTATTATACAAGCGAGCCGCCCATGTCCTTTCACATGCTATTTCATTACTTTTTAACAAATCACTAGAAACTAGCACTTTCCCGACACTACTCAAAACAGCGAGGGTTACACCAACACACAAAGGTGGTGACCCCACAGACGTAAACAACTATAGGCCAATATCAACCTTACCGTTGCTTTCCAAAATCTTCGAGAAACTTGTGCACAAGAGATTATACTCGTTTATAACGACACAAAGCATATTCAACACCTGCCAATTTGGCTTCAGAAAAAATAAAAGCACTAACGATGCAATCGTAAAAATGATAGACCTACTTTACACAGCACTCGAAAATAAGGAATATCCATTAGGACTTTTTATTGACCTAAGGAAAGCTTTCGACACAGTAACAGAGCAGGTGATGCACAATTAAACATTAAGATCAACAACACTCCAATTGCTAAACATAATGAGGGCAAATTCCTGGGGCTTCACCTCGACAGCAAACTGAAATTCAGCACTCATATCCAACACATAACAAAGAAAGTGTCCAAAACTGTGGGGATCCTCTCTAAGATACGTTACTATGTACCACAATCAGCCCTACTCACACTATAATATTCACTCATCTATCCCTACCTCACATATGCCATTTGTGCTTGGGGATCAACAGCAATTACCCACCTAAAGCCAATAATAACCCAACAAAAAGCCGCAGTAAGAATTATCACGCAATCCAACGCTAGGCAGCACACCCCCCCACTCTTCAAAGACCTAAACTTACTCACTGTCCAGAACATCCATACTTACTACTCTGCTATCTACATTTATAGAACCATAAATTCCAACTTTAACCCTGAACTAAAACACTTTCTTGACAGTTGTGACAGGACCCATAGACATAATACCAGACACAAACATCTCTTTGACATTCCCCGTGTCCGACTAAATCTATACAAAAATTCAATGTACATAAAAGGGCCTAAAATCTGGAACTCCCTGCCTGAAAACTCTAGAACTGCAGACAATCTCCATTTTCAAAAGCACCGTTAAAAAACATTTTATCTCACTTATGCACCCAACCGGTTGTTAATCACATGAAAACTACTTTATCTTGCACATATCCACAGCAAAATACACTTATTGATATCTGTGACTCCCCTTAATTTGCACATGACTGTAAACAAAATCCTAATACAACATGACTGTAAACAAAATTCTAATACAACATGACTGTAAACAAAATCCTAATGCAACTATTACTTCATAATTCTTAAGTTAGGCATAAGTTTGCCTAAGACACTCCAATATAGAAACTATATCATGCCAACACGGCACCATTCCCATTAATATGTAAACTAATTGTAAAATTCTTAAATTTTTAAACTACCTTAATTTTGTAAACCTAGTTAATCACTACAATTACCTAAACTTAATACCAGTACAATTATTGTGTCACTATAGAGTAAGATCTATTATAAGACTGCCTGAAATGCCTAGGCATACCTAGGCATACTATTGGCCTTCTTGTAATCATTATTTCATAAAATGTATAAACAACATAAAACATGTAAACCCCACTTTGTAATATTATCAGAAATAAAGTTGATTTGATTTGATTTGACTGAGAGCGGATTTACTGCCTAACTACGATGACTCGCCCTTTCCTGTGTGCTTCTCCAGTAGGAAACTCTCGTCTGCAGAACAAAATTACTAGACGATTGAGAAGAAATACCTAGCTCTCCTACGAGGATTGTCGAAATTTCAATATTATCTTCTAGGTAGAGAGTTTATCCTGGAAGAAGGCTACAAACCCTTAACATATCTTGAATATTTTATGGGTTGTAATATCCGAAGCCTTAGATGGTCTCTTTTCCATACACACATTGATTCATGTCGTTTATATTAATGGGCGTTGAACCATTCCTCGGACCGGCTCAGTTGTGGCTGTCAGGGATCAATATGGCTTCTTTTCACGTCTGTAATTGAACCTTTACCTCTACTGTTTTACTTACATTCATGAAGCACAAGTCTGGATAACGGGTAATGCGAGGAATAACTTCAAGCTTTGTATATAATTCTTTGGTATCTTTGGCGAGAGTTAAGGAGACGAGTGGTGGGTGGTGTTAAGGGGCACGTAAAAAACATGTTCATTTTTCCACTATAATCTACCTTGTCCATAATTACTATCGCATTTGGTATAACTTAACAAATCTTTGAGGACACCTGCACCTGGTCTAGTGGACCAGGTGCAGGTGTCAGAGGAAGGACACTCTTAGATTCTGGAACACCTAGTCACCTTACGGCTGAGCTACGGTAGGTGTCGCATGGTCATCGAGACAGAATTTTCTGAGCCTCGTCAATGTGTCCCTCAACACTTGCTCACATTACTGCAGGTTCCCCACATCTTCTTCAGATTTTATTTTATTACTTTTTTAATTGTTTCAGTTAGGATTAACGGTTCATCTTATTCGTTTTATCGCTCATTAAAGGAGACTGAGTGATCCATCTTCCAGTCCAGTTCTCACAAGCATCAGCAGCAGCAACACTAGCAGCAGCAGCAGCAGTTACAGCAGCAGCAGCGGTAACAGCAACACAAGCAACAGCAGCAGTAACAGCAGCAACATCAATAACAGCAACAACAGCAGTAACAGCAGCAATAACAGCAACAATAACAGCAACAATAACAGCAACAAAAGCAGCAATAACAGCAGCAACAATAACAGCAGCAACAACAACAGGTGCCATGTACATCTTACAGACTGTTTGCATCTTTCCTGTTGAAATATCTGTTACCGTTGTTTAATATGGTCTGGTTATACTTTTCACTCCGACAATGTGGCTGAAAGTAGAGGGAGGGGAGAGAGCCTTTTGCTTTAATAACCTTGCCTCATATAACTAGACAGAAGTTATTAATATAAATGGTTTTGGAAAGACAGGTTGACGAATGAGACTTGTGGTACTTGGCGAAACATTTCCAAAATTAAGAGTTTCACATTCGTCAGCTAGACAGAAGTATTGGTAGCTTGACTGATTCTAATCGTCCTAGACAGACTTGCGGTATGGTATGTAAGGTCGTTTGCTATCTGTCATTGTGTCTTCCCATGTTTTCGCATGCGATCCCATTTTTGTCCCATGTGATCCCATGAACAATATTCCCTTGCACTCCAAGCACTTAACCTTATACTCTGTGTGTTCAACTGTACTCACTTGTACTCGTATATTCTCCCATCTACTCTCACGTACTCCGATGTACTTACTATACTCCTATATACTCTCACATATTCCCCTGTACATCATGCATTCTCATTAACTCTCAATTACACTCACATACTTGATCTACATCATGTACGCCTATGTACTCAACCTACTTAAGTATTCTCTTCGTATTACCATGCACTCAAGTTTTCCTGCGCACTTCACTACGTACATTATTCCATTTATTCATTTTGAATCATGTGCATAAGTGTTCGCAATAAAGCGAACAGAATCCTTGGCTTCATATCAAGAAGCATAAATAATAGGAGTCCTCAGGTTGTTCTTCAACTCTATATATCCTTGGTGAGGCCTCATCTAGATTATGCTGCACAGTTTTGGTCACCGTATTACAGAATGGATATAAATGCTCTGGAAAACGTACAAAGGAGGATGACTAAGTTGATTCCATGTATCAGAAATCTTCCCTATGAGGATAGACTGAGGGCCCTGAATCTGCACTCTCTAGAAAGGCGTAGAATTAGGGGGGATATGATTGAGGTGTATAAATGGAAAACAGGAATAAATAAAGGTGATGTAAATAGCGTGCTAAAAATATCTAGTATTGACAGGACTCGCAGCAATGGCTTTAAGTTGGATAAATTCAGATTCAGGAAGGATATAGGAAAGCATTGGTTTGGTAATAGAGTTGTCGATGAGTGGAACAAACTCCCGAGTACAGTTATAGAGGCTAAAACGTTGTGTAGTTTTAAAAATAGGCTGGATAAATATATGAGTGGGTGCGGGTGGGTGTGAGTTGGACCTGACTAGTTTGTGCTACTAGGTCAGATGCCGTGCTCCTTCCTTAAGTGAATGTAACCTGACCTGGATGGGTCGGGGCATTGGCTTAAGTCGGTGGGAGATTTGGACCTGCCTCGCATGGGCCAGTAGGCCTGCTGCAGTGTTCCTTCTTTCTTATGTTCTTATGAACCCACACACTGCCATTACAAATACTCTTATCTAAGGCATGTACTACACTGTAATTCGTGTACGCCCACATACCTCAACTTACTCCCACATATACCTATATATCTGTTCTCTCTGGTGTTTATATCAACGAGGCTCGCCTCCTGGTCTCAGCACCAGGATATATACGACTCCCTCGCCTCACAACCTTAACCCGAGATCTCGGTGTATTATGTATATTGTTAACTCTTAAGTGACGATAAATCCAGGAGTAAGCGGGCGGCTGGAGGGTAGGTAGAACCTCAGTACGGTCTCCCAGGGGTTCTCCCAAGAGAGGGGGTTCTCCCAAAAGGAGGGTTCTCCCAAGAGAGGGGTTCTCCCACGGGATTCACCTAGCGGGATCTCTGAAACGAGGAGTCTGTTAGACGTGGTCTGTAGGACGTAGTTTGAAGGACGTGGTCTGTAGGGCATGGTTTATAAGACGTGGTTTGTGGAGTGTGATTTGAAGGACGTGGTTTGTAGAACAGATTCTGTATTAAATGGGATTTGTGAGGTCGACCATGGGTATGAAGACACTTGGTATCAATCCATCTACGTCTCAGTAGGGTATCAAATTCTATGCATATCATTGTCAGATTCTCTGCATGTCAGCAACGAATCAAAATCTTTGCATGACAATGGAGTGTCAAACTCCCGGCATCCGTGTGTCAATCTGCATGTCAGTAGCGTGTCAAACTTGGCAAGAAAGAAGCGTGTCAGGTAATTACGTGTGTCGTTTCTCACAAATTACCGTCACCTCAATATTCCGCGAAGCTCCAGTCACAGCTCTCCCTCACGGTTATTTATCATCACCACACTCGGGTGCTTGTGTGTCTTGTGAGCCTAGAGCTCCTCATTTCCACTTCTCATTGACGAGTATGTGATGTGAGTTTAGAACTCCTCATTTCAACGTGTCACTGATGCGTGCGCGCGCGCGACGGGAGCTTAGAACTCCTCATTCCCACTTCTCACTAATATTTAGATAAAGGTAGGGAAGTTTTAGCTGCATTTATGGATTTAGAAAAGGCATATGATAGGGTGGATAGGGGAACAATGTGGCAGATGTTGCAAGTGTATGGAATAGGTAGTAAGTTACTAAATGCTGTAAAAAGTTTTTATGGGGATAATGAGGCTCAGGTCCAGTAAAAGTAGGTCTTAGACATGGATGTGTAATGTCACCAGGGTTAACATATTTATAGATGGTATTGTAAAAGAAGTAAATACAAGGGTATTGGGGAAAGGCGAGATTAAATTATGGGGAATCAAATACAAAATGGGAGATGACCCAGTTACTTTTTGCTGATGATACTGTGCTTTTGGGAGATTCTAAAGAGAAGTTGCAAAGGTTAGTGGATCAGTTTGGTAAGGAGTGAAAAGGAAGAAAGTTGAAAGTGAACATAGATGAGGGTGATGAGGGTATCAAAAGAGTTAGGTTAAGAAAAATTGGATATCACATTGGAGGGGGAATAGAAGAAGTGAATGTGTTAAGATATTTGAAAAGAATGTTTTCCATGGAGGCAAAAAAGGGAATGTATGAGAGTACAGTGATACCAACACTCCTATATGGGTGTGAAGCATGGGTTGTAAATGCTGCAGCAAGGAGGAGGCTGGAGGCAGTGGAGATGTCGTGTCTAAGGGCAATGTGTAGTGTAAATATTATGCAGAGAATTCGTAGTGTGGAAATTAGGAGGTGTGGAGTTACTAAAAGTATTATTCAGAGGGCTGAAGAAGGGTTATTGAGGTGGTTTGGTCATTTAAAGAGGGAGGAGCAAAATAGGATGACTTGGAGGGTGTATAAATCTGTAGTGGATGGGAGGAGGGGTAGGGGTCGTCCAAGGAAACGATGGTGGGAGGTTTTGTGTGCAAGGGGGTTTGGATATACAGCAGGTATGTGTGAGTATGTTAGATAGGAATGAATGGAGACGAATGGTTTTGGGGACTGGACGAGCTGTTGGAGTGTGAGCAGGGTAATATTTTGTGAAGGGATTCAGGGAAACCGGTTAACCGGACGATATGATATGGAGTCTTCAAGCTGCCGCCGTCGAGAGAGGTCGTCGTCTGCGTTTCTGCTCTGAACACTGAGTCCCAAGTTTTTATTGGGTTATCCTGAGTAATACCTGATCAGAGCTGAGAGGAAAACTTGCTTGCTGTCACTTCGAGCCCCATCCCTTCAAGAGGGTAAGGCGGTGATTAGCTTGCTTGTTCCTCCCTCTTCCCCTCTCCCCCATCCTTCCCCATTCTCACCCCACCTGAACATTGACACTGGCCCATACACACACACTATTTACACTGCTGTCCTTCTGACTTTCCTATCTTCTTCTTTTTCGGCAACTTCGCCTTTGTCGAGTTAACACAAGGCATTTTGACCATCCCGTAGCCCGTGTGGTTTTTTAAAATCCGGCCGATCTTTGTCTTGGGCCCCGTCCCCCTCACTGCTCGAGGGTAGGCTGTCCCCCTCACTGCTCGAGGGTAGGCTGTCCCCCTCACTGCTCGAGGGTAGGCTGTCCCCCTCACTGCTCGAGGGTAGGCTGTCCCCCTCACTGCTCGAGGGTGAGGCTGTCCCCCTCACTGCTCGAGGGTAGGCTGTCCCCCTCACTGCTCGAGGGTAGGCTGTCCCCTCACTGCTCGAGGGTAGGCTGTCCCCTCACTGCTCGAGGGTAGGCTGTCCCCCTCACTGCTCGAGGGTAGGCTGTCCCCCTCACTGCTCGAGGAGCTGTCCCCTCACTGCTCGAGGGTAGGCTGTCCCCCTCACTGCTCGAGGGTAGGCTGTCCCCCTCACTGCTCGAGGGTAGGCTGTCCCCTCACTGCTCGAGGGTAGGCTGTCCCCCTCACTGCTCGAGGGTAGGCTGTCCCCCTCACTGCTCGAGGGTAGGCTGTCCCCCTCACTGCTCGAGGGTAGGCTGTCCCCCTCACTGCTCGAGGGTAGGCTGTCCCCCTCACTGCTCGAGGGTAGGCTGTCCCCCTCACTGCTCGAGGGTAGGCTGTCCTACTGCCTCGAGGGTCAGGCTGTCCTCACTGCTCGAGGAGTAGGCTGTCCCCCTCCTGCTCAGAGGCTGTCCCTCTGCTCGAGGGTGGCTGTCCCCCCACTGCCTCGAGGGTAGGCTGTCCCCCTCACTGCTCGAGGGTAGGCTGTCCCCTCACTGCTCGAGGGTAGGCTGTCCCCTCACTGCTCGAGGGTAGGCTGTCCCCCTCACTGCTCGAGGGTAGGCTGTCCCCCTCACTGCTCGAGGGTAGGCTGTCCCCCTCACTGCTCGAGGGTAGGCTGTCCCCCTCACTGCTCGAGGGTAGGCTGTCCCCCTCACTGCTCGAGGGTAGGCTGTCCCCCTCACTGCTCGAGGGTAGGCTGTCGTTAGGGGCTGACCTTCATAAGTCAGCTGCTGACTTAGGATGTTTAGGTCTGCCACACCGGAAGTTTTTCTTTTTTTTAAGGCAACTTTGCTGTGTCTGACGTACCTTCTCCGGCATCATGACACAAATACGAGTAAGGATACGTGTGCCAGATAATCAGAAATCCAAGAAAGAAATACTTAAATGTATTTGTTCAAATTCCAGGGTTGCACCGGTTGATCTTTTTCAAACTCACTCTGGTGCAGTTCTGCTCCTCTCTTCTGAAGGGGAGCTACTTCAGCTACTCAAGACTGATGTTCTTGCTAAATTACCGAATCTGGGAGTTATCCCCATTCCTCCTGACAGTTATCAAGCTCATAGAACTGTCTTTGTGGCACGTATAAATAATTTTATGAGAGACTGCTCTGCGGAAGAACTTATTAAAGAACTTAATCAGGAGAATTCTGAATTTTCAGGGATTAAGGCGTATAAATTTTCTAAGACTTCCAGCATTCGACAAACACTAAAATTAATCCTGCAAACTCCAGATGATGCCAAATACCTGTGTCAACATGGCTTCACATGCTTTGGCACCAGATGTACTCCTGATCAAATCTCCTTAGAGAGGTATGTCCATGTCATGCAGTGTTTTAAATGTTATAAGTTTGGACATACCTCAAATAAATGTGGTAGACAAACACCACTTTGCAGTATATGCTCTGGTGAACATGTTTTTCGAGATTGTAATAATCGAACCAACCCCAAGTGTGTCCTTACCAAGGGAAACATCACGCTGTTTCCCAAACTGTTCTGCTAGGAAAGATGCAATTCAGAAAATTCTAGAGGCAAAGAAACAGGCAACCTCTACGAAACCTACTTCTCAAGCACCTCCAACATTGTCTCAGGCTTCGTTTTCTAGTCTCCCTGGATCTGGTGGGACTCCTCCTGCCACCTCTACCAGTTCCAATGTTTGTACTTCTGCCCCTCCTGCAGCGCCACAATCTACCCCTAATATACCGCAAGTTCAAGAGTCATCATCACTCCCTGTGTCTCCTGGGTCCTCTGAGGAACTTGTAAGGAGAGGTACACTTATATTCATGTTGGCCAAGGAGATTGCAGGAAACAATATTAAACTCTGTTCCTCCATTTTCAATGACCTGTTAGTGGCCAATGGGATCAGTCCCATAATAATCCCAAATAATGCGCAGTTGATTATGGACCAATCTCCTCAAGATAGGACGTATGTGCCCTCCACTATCCCCACAAACGAACAACCTTCACCCCACGATCAAAGCTCGACCGTATTGACGGACCCAGTAAGGACTCATCCTGCTTCATTAACACCTAACCATGTACTAGCGCCAGACACTGGTGCACAAACTACCGCTACTGAAGCTGACACTGCAGTCCAAGTACCTTCCCACGATACTTCCATTGAACTGTCAAATTTAGAAAGGATATAGGAAAGTATTGGTTTGGAAATAGGGTAGTTGATGAGTGGAACAGTCTGCCTAGTAGGGTTATTGAAGCTAGGACCTTAGGTATTTTTAAATTTAGGTTGGATAAATTCATGAGTGAGAGGGGTTGGATTTGAGTGGGAATTGGACATGAGTAAATAAAATTATCAAAGCTTATTTCTTGGGTAGCATTGAAAATTAGGTAGAACAAATATTCTGTTAGTGGGATGGAATGTGAAGGACCTGCCTAGTATGGGCCAACAGGCCTGCTGCAGTGTTCCTCCTTTCTTATGTTCTATTATTATTATGCTTTAACTCTGTTCACACACCCACAAAACAGAGTATAATTCTCAGGCCAAACATACACATGCTGACCTATGTTCATGCATGCATATACATATACATACGTGCATGCACGAATGCAATTACAGTGCATAACTTGCAGTAAATTACCAGATAACAAAAAAATAATCAGACAAACAATGTGGAGGGCACGAGGAACACCCAGTTAAATTACTTGGCATCATGACACGTAGTGCAACACACGCCTCAAGGTTAATAATGATAATTATTACTGTATTCAGGTGGGGGGGAGAACGCTAAACCTGTAGGGGATCATACAGCACCAAGGGCAATGGGAGGCATTCAGACTTGATCCAAAGAAAGAACAAAAGAAATAAGGAAAACTGCAGCAGGCCTACTGGCCCATGCGAGGCAGGTCCAAGTCTCCTACCAGCTTAAGCCAATGACCCAACCTAGTCAGGTCAGGTCACATTCACT
This sequence comes from Cherax destructor, assembly GCA_009830355.1. Lineage (NCBI taxonomy): Eukaryota > Metazoa > Arthropoda > Malacostraca > Decapoda > Parastacidae > Cherax > Cherax destructor. Next base: position 107,972 of record WNWK01005484.1, on the reverse strand, counting down.
TAAGGAAGGAGCACGGAATCAGACCTAGTAGCACAAGCTAGCCAGGTCTAACTCACACGCACCCACACCCACTCATGTATTTATCTAACCTATTTTTAAAATTACACGTTTTAGCCTCTGTGACGGTACTCGGGAGTTTGTTCCACTAATGCACAACTCTGTTACCAAATCAGTGCTTTACTATATCTTTCCTGAATCTGAATTTTTCCAATTAAAACCATTGCTGCGAGTCCTGTCTTGGCTCGATATTTTTAGCACGCTATTTACATTCCATTTATTTATTCCTGTTTTCCATTTATACACCTCAGTCATATCCCCCCCTCCTCCCTAATTCTACGCCTTTCTAGAGAGTGCAGATTCAGGGCCCTCAGTCTATCCTCATAGCGAAGATTTCTGATACATGGAATCAACTTTGTCATCCTCCTTTGTACGTTTTCCAGAGCATTTATATCCATTCTGTAATACGGTGACCAAAACTGTGCAGCATAATCTAAATGAGACCTAACCAAGGATATATAAAGTTGAAGAACAACCTGAGGACTGTAATAATATTGGTAGAATTACCGACAATATGTTAAGTAAAAGGACACAAATGCAACTAATGTGACATTTTATTGTGGCAACGTTTCGCTCTCCAGGAGCTTTCTCAAGCCGGTTTGAGAAAGCTCCTGGAGAGCGAAACGTTGCCACAATAAAATGTCACATTAGTTGCATTTGTGTCCTTTTACTTAACAACCTGAGGACTCCTATAATTTATGCTTCTTGATATGAAGCCAAGGATTCTGTTCGCTTTATTGCGAACACTTAAGCACTGTTGTCTTGGTTTTAAATTACTGCTAACCAGAACTCCTAAATCCTTTTCGCAATCAGTAATATTAAGATCTACATTATTTAGTTTAAATGTGGCATGGTTATTTTCTTGTCTACTGTTTAGAACTTTGCATCTGTCACTTCTCCGACCACTGCATCAGTCTATTTAAATCTTCCTGGAGTGCTCTAATGTCCTCGTCAGAATGAATTCGACGGCCTATTTTAGTGTCATCGGCAAACTTGCTTATGTCGCTATTCATTCCCTCATCAACAATTTTCCGAGTAGGGTGATAGAGGCTAGGACCTTGGGTGGCTTTAAAAAGAGATTGGACAAATATATGAGTGGGAGGGGCTGGGTTTGATTAGTGTCGTGAGTACGGGAGTAAATTCTTAGGTAGTGGTGGTTTTGATAAGGACCTGCCTTATATGGGCCAGTAGGCCTTCTTCAGTGTTCCTCCATTCTTATGTTCTTATGTTTATGTAGATTGTGAACAACAAGGGGCCGAACACTGATCCCTGTGGAACACCGCTCGTGACGCTTCCCCACTCTGATTTCTCCCCATTAATGCAAACTCTCTGCTGCCTATTTGTCAACCATGCCTCTACCCAGGAAAAAAATTCTCCTCCTATTCCGTGTGCCTTAATTTTCCTCAATAATCTCTGATGTGGGACTCTATCAAAAGCCTTACTGAAGTCCATATACACAATATCATATTCATTACCATGATCTACCTCCTCAAATACCTTAGTGAAAAAAGTTAATAAATTCGTAAGGCAGGAACGCCCTTTTGTAAAACCGTGCTGAGATTCATTGATCAATTTATGCTTTTCAAGATGGCTACGAATTGTCTGGGCAATTAATGATTCCAAAAATTTTCTCACTATGGAGGTTAGGCTTAATTGTCTATAGTTCGAAGCTAAGGACCTGTTACCTGCTTTGAAAGTAGGTATCACATTTGCCATTTTTCACTTATCCGGCACTATGCCAGTTGGTAGTGATATGTTGAAAAGATTAGCCAAAGGTTTGTTAAGCTCCTCTTTACATTCCTTTAGAACCCTTGCGTGCAGTTCATCAGGGCCTGGGGATTTGTTAGGCTTTAATTTATCTATATGTCTAAGGACCATATCACTTGTGACCCTAATCGTGCATAGTTTATTATCGTCCTGTTGTACATAATTTATTTCTGGAATATCCCAAGTATTTTCCTGTGTAAAAATTGAGAGGAAGTAAGTTTTAAAAATTCTACACATTTCCTTATCACTGTCGGCGAGCTGACCCTAGTAACTTTTGAGTGGGCCTATCTTGTCCCTAATCTTACTTCTGTATACCTGAAAGAATCCTTTTGCAACTTTAACCTCATAATCTCTCTTTGCTTTGCTTTTTCCTTTTATTTCTCTCTTTAACTAAATATACTGATTTTTTAACTGTCCCTCTCCTCTTTTGATTCGCCTATATATGCCTCTCTTTTGACCAATGAGATGTTTTAATCTTGTGAAAATTATTTACATAATTTTCCTAAATGTAGAACATATAAATGAATAATATAATAATTGTGTATTAAAATGTGATGCTGTTTGACCCTTTGAGAAATTTTAAATGAACGGGGGGGGGGGGGGCAGACCAGCTGGGGAGTGACGCTGCAGAGAGACGCCATAATGAATTTAATGTGTGAACACTTTACTGAACTGTGCAATGTAATCAGGTGTTCTCGAAGGTCAGCTGGTGTATATCAGCCTCAATCTTTAATTTAGAAATTGCTGACACGTTCCTGCTAAAGAATTATGATAAATAGTTTGGAAAACCCTTACAATTCGGCAACGAGGATGGAAAAATAGAGAACACCAATTCTCCGAGAAGCACACCTCAGGTAAGTGACGCTTACCCATAATGTACAGTAGTTTGTACTTTGGCCATCGGAAAATTCTAGCTGTCTTCCTATGACAAATGGTAAGTTAATGTGTATAAAATTTATTGTTTTAATGATATGGTTAGGAGAAAACCTTCCTTAGTCTCTGTAAAAATATTTCCATTAACCATTTCTAACAGTCAGGTCTTAAAATCCTATACAGTCCACATTGTAATCAAGAAAGTGTAGCGTCCTCGAGAAAAGTCGCCATAATTTTTATACATGTGTATAGTTTTCTGAGGACGCTAAGGGAAGTAAGCAAGGTAACTGTCATTTAGGACTTAGGTACACAACATTCAATGTTTGTTTACAATGTTCTTGAGGTGTCACACATGTTACGAGCACATAACATGTGAGAGACATTCTCCAGGTATTTCACAAAGACTTATCTGTGTAATAAAAGTGATACATTAAAACTTATACAACCTAAAATACAAGAAACGTCCTTTAAGGAGAACACATCAACAGTAAAGAAGGCGACCAAGAAGAGGCCTTCTACAGTTACTGCACTTAATTAAGAGAGAGAATGAGCCTACAAAGCCTAAACCTGAGAACGTTTTCAGACATTTCTTCAGATGTATCAGCTGTTGTACATTGATGCCGCTCACAATTCTTTTATTTTACTCAGGGGGAAGGCACTAAACCCGTAGGTGTCCTATAGCGGCTTTGGAATGCGAGGCATTCAAATTCGATTCAAGAGGAGGATGAGTCAATTTCCTTGGATCAAGAGCCCCTCACCAGCAGCAAGGCACAATCCTCGAGGAGACATTCTCCAGTTATTTCATGTAAATATTTTTTTTTTTTATAATTTCTTGATTGATTAAAAGTACAAAAAAATATCTCCTACACACTTCACTACACACTTCACTACACACTTCACTACACACTTCACTACACACTTAATTACACTCTTCACTACACACTTCACTACACACTTCATTACACACTTCACTACACACTTCACTACACACTTCACTACACACTTCATTACACACTTCACTACACACTTCATTACACACTTCACTACACACTTCACTACACACTTCACTACACACTTCACTACACACTTCACTACACACTTCACTACACACTTCATTACACACTTCACTACACACTTCACTACACATTTCACTACACACTTCATTACACACTTCACTACACACTTCCCTACACACTTCACTACACACTTCACTACACACTTCACTACACACTTCACTACACACTTCACTACACACTTCACTACACACTTCACTACACACTTCACTACACACTTCACTACACACTTCATTACACACTTCATTACACACTTCATTACACACTTCACTACACACTTCACTACACACTTCATTACACACTTCATTACACACTTCATTACACACTTCACTACACACTTCATTAACAATGTCAACCTTCTAAGTAAGATTCGAGAGTTTTTAATTTTTGAAGTTGGTCAAAAAGAGATTTCTAAAATTATTGTATGGAAATCAATTTCGGGAATCGTCTATATAAAGTAAGCAGAGTCCACCTGCACTCGTCTGTTATTCAACCAACCTTCACTTAGTAACACTTGACTGTTATTCAACCAACCTTCACTTAGTAACACTTGACTGTTATTCAACCAACCTTCACTTAGTAACACTTGACTGCTATTCAACCAACCTTCACTTAGTAACACTTGACTGCTATTCAACCAACCTTCACTTAGTAACACTTGACTGTTATTCAACCAACCTTCACTTAGTAACACTCGTTTGTTATTCAACCAACCTTCACTTAGTAACACTTGACTGTTATTCAACCAACCTTCACTTAGTAACACTTGACTGTTATTCAACCAACCTTCACTTAGTAACACTTGACTGTTATTCAACCAACATTCACTTAGTAACACTCGTCTGTTATTCAACCAACCTTCACTTAGTAACACTTGACTGTTATTCAACCAACCTTCACTTAGTAACACTTGACTGTTATTCAACCAACCTTCACTTAGTAACACTTGACTGTTATTCAACACCCCTTCACTTAGTAACACTCGTCTGTTATTCAACCAACCTTCACTTAGTAACACTTGACTGTTATTCAACCAACCTTCACTTAGTAACACTTGACTGTTATTCAACCAACCTTCACTTAGTAACACTTGTCTGTTATTCAACCAACCTTCACTTAGTAACACTCGTCTGTTATTCAACCAACCTTCACTTAGTAACACTTGACTGTTATTCAACCAACCTTCACTTAGTAACACTTGACTGTTATTCAACTAACCTTCACTTAGTAACACCTGACTGTTATTCAACCAACCTTCACTTAGTAACACTTGACTGTTATTCAACCAACCTTCACTTAGTAACACTCGTCTGTTATTCAAACAACCTTCACTTAGTAACACTTGACTGTTATTCAACCAACCTTCACTTAGTAACACTTGTCTGTTATTCAACCAACCTTCACTTAGTAACTCTTGTCTGTTATTCAACCAACCTTCACTTAGTAACACTTGACTGTTATTCAACCAACCTTCACTTAGTAACACTTGACTGTTATTCAACCAACCTTCACTTAGTAACACTTGACTGTTATTCAACCAACCTTCACTTAGTAACACTTGACTGTTATTCAACCAACCTTCACTTAGTAACACTCGTCTGTTATTCAACCAACCTTCACTTAGTAACACTTGTCTGTTATTCAACCAACCTTCACTTAGTAACACTTGACTGTTATTCAACCAACCTTCACTTAGTAACACTTGACTGTTATTCAACCAACCTTCACTTAGTAACACTTGACTGTTATTCGACCAACCTTCACTTAGTAACACTTGACTGTTATTCAACCAACCTTCACTTAGTAACACTTGACTGTTATTCAACCAACCTTCACTTAGTAACACTCGTCTGTTATTCAATCAACCTTCACTTAGTAACACTTGACTGTTATTCAACCAACCTTCACTTAGTAACACTTGACTGTTATTCAACTAACCTTCAATTAGTAACACTTGACTGTTATTCAACCAACCTTCACTTAGTAACACTTGACTGTTATTCAACCAACCTTCACTTAGTAACACTTGACTGTTATTCAACCAACCTTCACTTAGTAACACTTGACTAGGCTTGAAAATTTCAAGTCCAAAAATTTCATAAAAAAATCAAATTTTCTCCCACACATTGTAAAGTGTGTGTGGACGCCCTCTATAGATTTAACATGTTTATGTTAACGTATTAACATGATGAAGCTGATCAGACGAAGCATTTAATTATTAAAAGGAAATCATATATCACTATTTATTAAAATTGGCAAACTGGGACTTATGCAACCAAACATCAACATAAACCTTATTTTCTGGAAAAACAACTACACCTGGAAATTTGAAACCGATCAGAAGAGGCATTCTCCAGTTATCGCGACTCCGTCATTTTATTTAATTAATTTAGCAAATTAACAATTTTGCCCGAACACAAACTGAAGCTAACAGGTAGCATCCTGTCTTTAATTTGCATCAGCTATGAAATACTAAGGCCATTCAGAAATGGAAGACAAAAAAAAAATAACGAGCTTTAACTGACATTAATATATCTTGCTATTTTACTCATATAATTGACAGAGGTGCACCTGCACGTCTGAATTTTACTCTCTGCTGCTTGGAAGATCACATACAGACACAAGCACCACTGGTGCCTGGAAGACACAGACACAAGCAACACTGGTGTCTGGAAGACACAGACACAAGCACCACTGGTGCCCGAAGGATCACATACAGACACAAGCACCACTGGTGCCTGGAAGACACAGACACAAGCACCACTGGTGCCTGGAAGACACAGACACAAGCACCACTGGTGCCTGGAAGACACAGACACAAGCACCACTAGTGCCCGAAGGATCACATACAGACACAAGCATCACTGGTGCCTGGAAGACACAGACAAAAGCAACACTGGTGTCTGGAAGACACAGACACAATCAACACTGGTGTCTAGAAGACACAGACATAAGCAACACCGATGTCTGGAAGACACAGACACATACAACACCGATGTCTGGAACACAGACACAAGACCACTGGGGTTTGGAACAGTCTACAGGTTCGTGACTTGCAACATTTTTCTTAGGAATTAGTGTTGATGTTGCTATTAAACCTCCTATCCCAACCTCCCCACTAACCCCCACTCCCACGTTACCATCCACCCTCACCCCCCATCTTACCATGCACCCTCACCCTCACCCTCACCCCTCATCCTCCTGATTTACCAAGAGTCACAATGGGTTCACTTCCCCTGCTCATTTTCACCAAGCTCCAACACCCTCCTCATGCTCCCAGCTCCAAGAGCCCTCACCATGCTCCCAGCACCCCCGCCCAGCTCCCAGCACCCCCGCCCAGCTCCCAGCACCCCCGCCCAGCTCCCAGCACCCCCGCCCAGCTCCCAGCACCCCAGCCCAGCTCCCAGCACCCCCGCCCAGCTCCTAGCACCCCCGCCCAGCTCCCAGCACCCCCGCCCAGCTCCCAGCACCCCTGCCCAGCTCCCAGCACCCCAGCCCAGCTCCCAGCACCCCCGCCCAGCTCCTAGCACCCCTGCCCAGCTCCCAGCACCCCCGCGCAGCTCCCAGCACCCCAGCCCAGCTCCCAGCACCCCAGCCCAGCACCCCCTGCCCAGCTCCCAGCACCCCGCCCAGCTCCCAGCACCCCAGCCCAGCTCCCAGCACCCCGCCCAGCTCCCAGCACCCCCGCCCAGCTCCCAGCACCCCCGCCCAGCTCCCAGCACCCCCGCGTCAGTTGTAATGGACAATGACTGCCTAAAACAGTCTCTGCCGCTTAACTGGAAAACAAGAGAGACTGTTTTTTCTGGTTGTTTTCCTTAGCAGAATTTTCTCAGTTATCTGAATCTATGGGTGAGTAATGATGATGGATTTGTGTCTGTTCCTTTCACCTCCCTTACCATCTTCCACACTCTCCTCTTCACCCTCCCTTCCACAGAGAACAAAAAGGCACAACACCGTGACTGGAACAACACACAAACAACCCTCACATAGGAGAAAAAGGCCGGACGACGTTTCGGTCCGACCTGGACCATTTACAAGACTTGTAAATGGTCCAAGTCGGACCAAAACATCGTTCTGGGCTTCTCTTTTCTATGTGCGGGTTGTTTGTGTGTGTCATCCTTTCCACGTTCTCCTGTCCTCTTTCCTTGCACCACTTCCCTTCTTCCCTTGAACTACCTTCTCCTCCTCCTCTTCTTCCCACTCTTATCTTGCCTCACCTCTTCCATCTCAACAAGACGCAATCTGTGAAAGCTAAAAGAAGGGTCGATATTTGAGGCAGATGACCAGTCAACAGGATCACTGTGACCTCTAACATCACAGAAAACAGGATGACTGTGACCTCTAACATCACAGTCAACAGGATGACTGTTACCTCTAACATCACAGTCAACAGGATGACTGTGACCTCTAACATCACAGTCAACAGGATGACTGTTACCTCTAACATCACAGTCAACAGGATGACTGTGACCTCTAACATCACAGTCAACAGGATGACTGTGACCTCTAACATCACAGTCAACAGGATGACTGTGACCTCTAACATCACAGTCAACAGGATGACTGTGACCTCTAACATCACAGAAAAGAGAATTATTGGTGTCGCCAAGTGTAACACTTCTTTCGTACTCTAAATCTGTCAGAAAGAGAGGAGCCAGTTTCTGCATCTCCTACCCTTCCCCAGTGATCCTTCTAGCTCCACCCTTCCTTGCCTCGCCTTCAGACCTTCGTTCTCATGCTTCCTCCATTCGCTTCCACCTTCTCCTTGTCTCCCCCCTCACCGCTAAACCTCCTCGAGAGTGTAAGATTCTAGCGAGAGCAAGAGACTAGAGGGATGCTGCAATGTAAACTCCCCCAACACGCTGTTCAAACTATAATTTGCATAAACCTCTCTCTATGCTCCACCGTCACGCCCACCGCTCTACATTCTGCATAAATAACAACCTTTGTTGATCATTAATTTATGTAAAGGAGGGAGAGAAGCAGTGTTACTAATGAAAAGGTGTTGGAATATCTCCTTGTGGTGTTGGTCTCTGGTACTGGTCTGTGGTGTTGGTCTGTAATGTTTGGTGTGTTGGTCTGTAATGTGATGGTATGTGGTGATGGTCTGTGGTACTGGTCTATGGTGTTGCTTGGCGTGTTGGTCTGTGGTAATTGTTTTTTGATGTACTGAGAGAAAAACCATATCTAAAACTGAACGAGTTAGAGAAGAAAATCTATAATTCAGCATGATTAAACCATGCATATTTTAAACTGTAGTAATCAAGGCAAAGAAATAAGGAGACTGAAAAAACATTAAACATGATCTCTCGAATGAAGAGAGGGAAAAAATAAATACACAGAGGAACAGAAACAGAATAAACAAATGAAGAAAATTTTCCGACACAACTGGGCGTAAAACTACTCATGAAAATATTTATCAGCTCAAAGAACTTGGGAAAAAAATAAAACACAGACGAATAAGTGAATGAAACTACCGAGACACTAAGCTAATAGATCCAATTATATACATAAACGAGTTAATCCAAAAGAGAGTACATAGAGTACGGTAGGTCTAGGTAAAACTAATCTGAGGAATCACTCTTAATGAACAAGTATTTAATGGAAATTAATCCTCATAGAGAAGTTGCAGAGTTGAAAAATAGATTAATAAGAACAGTAACAGTAATGAGAAAACTCAGCAACGCATTTTAGAATCAAGATTTAAACAATGTATGAGAGAAGATTGTGGCATGGTAAAAGAGGGATTCATAATGTACTATGAACATTATTGATGAAAAGAAACCATAAATGGGCAAAAAAACTTTATTATCGAGATTATCAATTATTAAATAAAGTGAATTACATGTGAAGTGGAAACGGTAAGTAAACAGTACAAAAATAATAATAGAAGATATTGTAACTGAACCACTAGAAGAAGCAAGTCAAGCTAGAACTAGTATACAAATCAAAGGAGGAAAGAAACTTTGTTAAATTGATAGTAGATATCAACAAGAAATTAATTCTTCTGTTTAGGTATGCAAAAATAATATTAAACGAAAAAAAAATGAAAAAAGGAATAAAGAATTACGATACAGTCACCTTAAGAGAAGAAGTCTGAGACAGTAAATGTGTGAGATGGTAGATACGACACTTCAAGACCAGGATAATTTCAACGGAAGGTAAATCCCAGATTCCTCACTGAAATGTAAGACACTGAAATGTCTATAAAGTGCAGAAGTTACAACTGGATTTAGTCGAGGAAGACAATAAGGCCAGTTGAGAAACAACCATGATTTAAAATAGTGCATGGGGAATCCGGAAATAAATACAGAGGCAATGAAGTTACTATTGATTTTCGTCAAGAAAAGAAGAGACCAGATATAATACCGTGATTTTTAAAAGAAAAGTTATTATGGAAAGTGAATGTCAATACAAGACGGTAATTACCGTATTTTCCGGGATATAAGGCGCACTTTTTCCGACAAAAAGTCTTGGAAAATCAGGCTGCGCCTTATATGCTCAAGGTCAGGGTCAGGGACAGTGTCAGGGGTCAGGGTCAGGGGTAGCCTCTTCGTTACACTTCAGCAGTTGTTTACTAACGTTACGTTACAACTGCTGGGAAACATAGTCTTATTTGTCTCATATGAGCATGCGCCTTATATGACGGAAAATACGGTAAAGTAAAAGAAACGTTTTCAGTAATATGAGGCTTTATATGTAATTTAATCCCCTTTTCGGCTCACAGACATATTCCAACTAAAATAAAGTAAATCAACAGACAAAATGACGCAAATGCTGCCGTTATTTTGAAGAAGATGACAGGTGTCCTCTTGAAGTGTACATACACTTTCCTTACAGTTGTGCAATTGACGAAAAAAAGTCATTGTGGAAAGTGTATTATATACTTGGCGAGGAAATATTGCAAATTAGCAGAAAACAAGATGTAGAGAGTTCTGTATATTTCCACCTATCAGATCAATTACGCTGTAATTCGACGCGAAAGACTAATTTGGACACTACACATCATAAGACTGTAGGGATTTTTTTTTATAGTAGTAGTTGAGAGATTTTACCGAGAGGAAAAAGGCGAACAAATATAAAAGGAAAAAATTCACTAGGAAGAAAATTCTTGCTAGAATGAATACAAAAATCTGTATGAACATGTTTGCAGATGATTCAGAGATCATGTGCAAAGTAAGAAATAAAAATTATTAAATCCTACAAGACGATTGAACAACTGGAGAGACAAAAAGGAGTTGAATATACAGTAATCACGAGGCATGCAATAAAGCTGATAGAAAGCGACAACAAGAAGCGTGAACACAGGCAGGTGAGGGTGTACGCAGACACTTGATAAATCAAAGACACAAAACAGAGAGATTGCTTCTTTTCTTGACGTTTCACCCCACAATGGGGCTAATCACCCGTAGTGGAACTTAACCCAGTACAAAAGAAAACCCCAATAAGGGCGAAACCTCGTAAAATATTGATTCTTCCTGCTAAATGGTCTTTGAATTGCCACTATAATAATATAATAATAAAAATATAATATCTTTATTTCTACAAGTACATGTACAAGGTATACAGGCCTAGCTGACATCAATGACATACTACCATATAGAAAGCCGCTTGTTATGCAGAGCATTTCGGAAAAATTAGGTCAATTTTGTCCCAGGATGCGACCCACACCAATCGACCAACACCCAGTGTACTTACTTTACTGATGGGGAACATAGACAACCGGTGTAAGGAAACATGCTCAATGTTTCTACCCTCGCCGGGAATCGATCCCGGAAGACTATATGAATTGTGTTGACAACATGCAAGAAGATAGATGGCTTTAAGAATTATAAAAAGAAATAACTCACCTGAAAATCACGTAGAAATTAATAATGAGAAATTAATAATGTACCATGGCAAAATATGAAACAGCTTCGAAATATATATGGATGGACAAAATATAAACAAGCTTCCAGCGGTACTATACTGTAGTAGAATGAAACATTTGTGCAACGTTTGGGAATCTTCACTGAGGGAACGTTTCGCCAGCCAAACGTTTCCTCAATAAAGATTCACAAATGTTATACAAGTATCATTCTTCAACATGATCGGTTTTCTAAACCAAGACGTGAACAAAACACGAATTACAGTGACAAGCTGGAACAACATGGACGCCCTCTCTGGCTATACGGGAACAACATGGGCGCCCTCTTAGTCCAGTCAAATTGACTGGACTTCTTTGACCGGTAATCTGGAGTCCAGTGACTTTATGGAAGTAGTTCAGGACTGTTTTCTGAAGCAGTGGTGTGACGGAGCCTACCAGAGGTAATAATTTGCTCGACCTAGTCTTGTCAAATAAAGAAACCCTTGTAAATAATCTGGAGATCACTGAAGAGCTTGGCGCAAGTGATCACAAATCCATTACTTTTAATATTACCTGGGAGTACGAGAATAGGGATAATACGGTAAAAGTTCCTGATTTTCGTTCTGCCGACTATATTGGACTTAGAGAACACCTGTCTAATCTCGACTGGGGTAATCTAGCTAACGATTACGATGGGATCTGCGTTTATGATTTTTTTCTTAATAATGTACAACGTGCACAGATTATATTTATTCCCCAGAGAGAATTTAGGTCAAATAATAACGATCCCAAATGGATTAACAGGAGGCTAAAACATCTATTAGGGGAGAAAAGAGGAATTTATAGCCGCATCAAAAGAGGAGATGTTAACCTTATTGACCAATATGTTCAGTTGAAAAGAAGTAAAAAGGGGATTAGAAAGGCTAAACGTGACTATGAGATTAAGGTTGCTAATGAATCAAAGACTAATCCAAAAGGGTTCTTTCAAGTGTATAGGACGAAGGTGAGGGAAAAGGTAGGACCTCTGAAAATTGGGAATGGACAGCTGACGGATAACGAACTGGAAATGTGTTCTCTATTTAATGACTATTTTTTGTCAGTCTTTACACAAAAAGACGTAAATGAGATTCCAGAAATTAACAATTATTCAGTTCCTGAAGAATTCAAGTTAACTAATATTACTGTCACGAGGGACATGGTTATCAAACAGATAGATAAACTGAAGCAAAATAAGTCCCCGGGACCCGACGAGTTGTTTTCCAGAGTACTTAAAGAATGCAAAATGGAACTTAGTCAGCCATTAACGAATGTGTTTATTACGTCCATCCTAACTGGTGTTGTGCCAGAGATGTGGAAGATAGCTAATGTAGTTCCTATATTCAAATCAGGGGATAAGTAAATTCCATCAAATTACCGTCCAATAAGCCTCACATCTATAGTAGGCAAATTATTAGAATCAATTATAGCTGAGATTATTAGAAGTCACCTTCAAGAACATATTTTGATTAATGAATCTCAGCATGGTTTCACGAGAGGTCGTTCCTGCCTGACAAATTTACTGACGTTTTTCAATAAAACATTTGAGGCAGTAGACAGTGATAAAGAATATGATATAGTTTACTTGGATTTCAGTAAGGCCTTTGATAGAGTACCTCACAAGAGACTCTTAAGAAAGGTGGCAGCTCATGGTATAGGAGGTAAAGTTCTAGCATGGATAGAGGCATGGCTTACCAATAGAAAGCAGAGAGTTTCCATTAATGGGGTCAAATCTGAATGGGGATTAGTCACTAGTGGCGTTCCACAAGAATCAGTTTTGGGCCCGTTGTTGTTCATAATTTACATAAATGACCTTGATGAAGGAATTGCAAGTGACACGAGTAAATTTGCTGATGATACAAAAATAGGCCGTATGATTCATTCTGAGGAGGATACCAGTGAACTCCAGGAGGATTTGGACAAATTAATGTCTTGGTCTGAAAAGTGGCAGATGAAGTTCAATGTGGACAAGTGTAACGTACTAGTCCTTGGTAACGAAAATATCCCTCGAATTTATAAACTAGGTGAAGTAGAGCTTGATCATACAGAATGTGAAAAAGAGTTGGGAGTCATGGTAAGCAGGAATCTAAAGCCAAGACAACAGTGCCTAAGTGTGCGCAATAAGGCTAACAGATTACTAGGATTTATTTCAAGAAGTATAAGCAACAGAAGTCCAAAAGTTATTTTACAGCTCTACATATCACTAGTGAGACCTCATTTGGATTATGCAGCTCAGTTTTGGTCTCCTTACTACAGGATGGATATAGATTCATTGGAGAACATACAAAGAAGAATGACTAAAATGATTTATAGTATAAGAAATCTCCCGTATAAAGATAGACTTAGAGCGTTGAATCTCCACTCTCTGGAGAGACGTAGAATGAGGGGAGATATCATCGAGGTGTACAAGTGGATGATGGGCATAAACAAAGGAGATATTAATAAAATACTGAGGATATCGAACCAAGTAAGAACCAGAAATAACGGATTTAAATTGGATAAATTTAGATTTAGAAAGGACATAGGCAAGTACTGGTTTTCGAACAGAGTTGTAGATGCGTGGAACAATCTTCCGAGTAGGGTGATAAAGGCTAGGACCTTGGGTGGCTTTAAAAAGAGATTGGACAAATATATGAGTGGGAGGGGCTGGGTTTGATCGGTGTCGTGAGTACGGGAATAAATTCTTAGGTAGTGGTGGTTTTGATAAGGACCTGCCTTGTATGGGCCAGTAGGCCTTCTGCAGTGTTCCTCCTTTCTTGTGTTCTTATGTTCTCTCTGGCTATACGGGAACAACATGGACGCCCTCTCTGGCTATACGGGAACAACATGGACGCCCTCTCTGGCTATACGGGAACAACATGGACACCCTCTCTGGCTATACGGGAACAACATGGACGCCCTCTCTGGCTATACGGGAACAACATGGACGCCTCTCTGGCTATACGGAACAACATGGACACCCTCTCTGGCTATACGGAACAACATGGGCGCCCTCTCTGGCTATACGGAACAACATGGACCCCTCTCTGGCTATACGGGAACAACATGGACGCCTCTCTGGCTATACGGAACAACATGGACACCCTCTCTGGCTATACGGTAACAACATGGACGCCCTCTGGCTATACGGAACAACATGGACGCCCTCTCTGGCTATACGGGAACAACACGGACACCCTCTCTGGCTATACGGAACAATATGGACGCCCTTTCTGGCTATACGGAACAACATGGACGCCCTCTCTGGCTATACGGGAACAACATGGACACCCTCTCTGGCTATACGAGAACAATATGGACGCCCTTTCTGGCTATACGGGAACAACATGGACGCCCTCTCTGGCTATACGGGAACAACATGGACACCCTCTCTGGCTATACGGAACAATATGGACGCCCTTCTGGCTATACGGGGAACAACATGGACACCCTCTCTGGCTATACAGGGGAAAAACATGGACGCCCTCTCTGGCTATACGGGAACAACATGGACACCCTCTCTGGCTATACGGGAACAACATGGACACCCTCTCTGGCTATACGGGAACAACATGGACACCCTCTCTGGCTATACGGGAACAACATGGACACCCTCTCTGGCTATACGGGAACAACATGGACACCCTCTCTGGCTATACGGGAACAACATGGACACCCTCTCTGGCTATACAGGAACAACATGGACCCCTCTCTGGCTATACGGAACAACATGGACACCCTCTCTGGCTATACGGGAACAACATGGACACCCTTCTGGCTATACAGGAACAACATGGCGCCCTCTCTGGCTATACGTGAACAACATGGGCGCCCTTTCTGGCTATACGGGAACAACATGGACACCCTCTCTGGCTATACGGGAACAACATGGACACCCTCTCTGGCTATACGGGAAACAGTAGAAACATGATAACTATATGAATGGTTCCAAAATGATACGAGAGAATGGACAAAGAATAATTCATAGAATGTTCATCAAGGAAAACAGGAAATATTGCTACAAAGATATAAAACATATATTTCAGAGTCGAGAACAATGGAACGGATTACAAGCACATGCAATATTTCATTTGTATATATAATTAATTGATAAAAAGGTGACATCACGAAGGTAGAGCCTAATATACACACAGACGTGCGTGTACACGGACACGCACAAGCACACGCACACAAACACACACACACACACAATACGGAACTTCAATTATCTTGAGAAATTTAAAGTAGAGAGAGGGGACTGGTAGGTGGAGGGAGCGAGAAACCAGACTTTAGAAAAGGAAACTTTGAAAGGATAAGAAAATTCGTGAAGGCAGTGCAGTGGGAAAGAGAACTGGAAGAAAAGTCAGCAGATATGGTGGACTACCTGGCTGGAAATTTCCTGGAGGCAGAGAACTTCCTACCAGAAGAGGGAAAACAGCAAAGATAGAGTCCTTGATTGACGATGCAGAGAAGCAAGAAAGACAATCATATGAGCGAGAGACATATGTAAAACAGATTAATGAGCAGAAGAGCCAGAAACGAATATACAAGGATGAGGAGAGACGCTAAACAACAATCTGAGAATGACGGAGCACCAAACCTCAATTATAAACCAGTCTTTAGGAGGAAAATGTAAACAGTTTATAAGAGGAAAATGTATGGATATGGGGGACGTCACAAGGGTCTACCTGGAGGGTCTACCTGGAGGGTATTCCGGGGTCAACGCCCCGCGGCCCAATCCATGACCAGTGCCACAAGGTTCTGTACCTACCTCAGTAATATTTCTAATTAATATAAACAATTTACCTGATGGAATAACAATATTATATGAATATGTTTGAAGACGATGCAAAAATCTTACGTTAAATAAATAATAAATATGACTGTAAATCCTTACAAGAGTGATAAATGGATGGAATATAACTGAGACATATGACATATAATAGAAATAGGAGAAACTGAAGTCAGGTGACATGAGCAATAGTGACAGTGATAAAATACTGAAAGTATAAGAAAGACTAAAGGATACGAGAGTTATTATTAAAAAAAAAATTTGCCACCGGAAGATAATTTAAATAAAATTGTGAGAAACTCATCTGCTACACTGACAACATAGAAAATAGCTTTGAAAATATGGATGATGAAATGTTAAGAAAGTTCTTTATAACTTATGTCTGACCAAAGTTGGTAAACGCAGCGGTTGTGTGGTGACCACGCCGCCTGGAAACACACGTAAGTCAGAACATGTTCATAGAATAGATGCAAAATAGTTGCCAGAGTTGAGCAATACGAACTATGATGGAAGGTTGTAAACATTAAAGATGACCAAGAAGGAAGATAACAGGAAAATAAGAGACATGATAACCACATTTACGGTCTTGAAAGGACATTGAAAGAGTAGATAAAACAAATATTTTAGTAGATGCAACAAGGAAAGCAAGATACCACCGATGCAGACTGAGGAATAAGTAAAAGTGGAAAGGATAGTAGAAAATTTTTCTTCTTACAGAGTGTCTGACCGATGGAATGCATTAAAGACACACATACAGTTCTGAGGTAAACAATTATAGTACAAGAACCAAGGCGAATAAGCTACGAGTATTAATGTTGGTAGAATTAACGATAATACGTTAAATAAAAGGATACAAGTGCAATTAAGGTAACGGCTTGACAAAGCTCCTGGAGAGCGAAACGTTGCCACAATAAAATGTCGCATTAGTTGCTCTTGTGTCCTTTACTCAAGCCTCGAGTAGAAGCTACAGGAATTGAATCCTGACAATATTGGATAGAGAAACAAGGGAGAAATGATAACATTGAAAATACTCAGAGGACTTGAGAGAGTGGACACGACCAGACTGTCGGAGACAGACAGTAAGAACACCAGGAAACAGTTGGAAGGAACACCAGAAACAGTTGGAAGGAACACCAGGAAACATTTGGAAGGGACCACCAGGAAACATTTGGAAGGGACCACCAGGAAACATTTGGAAGGGACACCAGGAAACATTTGGAAGGGGCCACCAGGAAACAATTGGAAGGGAACAGGAGGAAACAGTTAGAAGGAACAGGAAAACAGTTGGAAGGGAACACGAGGAAACAGTTGGAAGGGAACACCAGGAAACAGTTGGAAGGGAACACCAGGAAACATTTGGAAGGAACACCAGGAAACAGTTGGAAGGGAACACCAGGAAACATTTGGAAGGAACAGGAGGAAACAGTTGGAAGGGAACACCAGGAAACAGTTGGAAGGGAACACCAGGAAACAGTTGGAAGGGAACACCAGGAAACATTTGGAAGGGAACACCAGGAAACAGTTGAAGGGAACACCAGGAAACATTTGGAAGGGAACACCAGGAAACATTTGGAAGGGAACACCAGGAAACATTTGGAAGGGAACACCAGAAAACATTTGGAAGGGAACACCAGGAAACAGTTGGAAGGGAACACCAGAAAACATTTGGAAGGGAACACTAGGAAACATTTGGAAGGGAACACCAGGAAACATTTGGAAGGGAACACCAGGAAACATTTGGAAGGGAACACCAGGAAACATTTGGAAGAGAACACCAGGAAACATTTGAAGGGAACACCAGGAAACATTTGGAAGGGAACACCAGAAAACATTTGGAAGGGAACACCAGGAAACATTTGGAAGGGAACACCAGGAAACAATTGGAAGGGACAGGAGGAAACAGTTAGAAGGAACAGGAAAAACAGTTGGAAGAACACGAGAAACAGTTGGAAGGACACCAGGAAACATTTGGAAGGGACAACCAGGAAACATTTGGAAGGGACCACCAGGAAACATTTGGAAGGGAACACCAGGAAACAGTTGGAAGGGAACACCAGGAAACATTTGGAAGGGAACACCAGGAAACATTTGGAAGGGAACACCAGGAAACATTTGGAAGGGAACACCAGAAAACATTTGGAAGGGAACACCAGGAAACAGTTGGAAGGGAACACCAGGAAACATTTGGAGGGGAACACCAGGAAACATTTGGAAGGGAACACCAGGAAACATTTGGAAGGGAACACCAGAAAACATTTGGAAGGGAACACCAGGAAACATTTGGAAGGGAACACCAGGAAACATTTGGAAGGGAACACCAGGAAACAATTGGAAGGGAACAGGAGGAAACAGTTAGAAGGGAACAGGAAAAAACAGTTGGAAGGGAACACGAGGAAACAGTTGGAAGGGAACACCAGGAAACAGTTAGAAGGGAACACCAGGAAACAGTTGGAAGGGAACACCAGGAAACAGTTAGAAGGGAACACCAGGAAATAGTTGGAAGGGAACACCAGGAAACAATTGGAAGGAAACACCAGGAAATAGTTGGAAGGGAACACCAGGAAACAGTTAGAAGGGAACACCAGGAAACAGTTGGAATGGAACACCAGGAAACATTTGGAAGGGAACACCAGGAAACATTTGGAAGGGAACACCATGAAACAGTTAGAAGGGAACACCAGGAAACATTTGGAAGGGAACACCATGAAACAGTTAGAAGGGTATAGGAGGAAACAGTTGGAAGGGAACACCATGAAACAGTTAGAAGGGAATAGGAGGAAACAGTTGGAAGGGAACACCATGAAACAGTTAGAAGGGAACACCAGGAAACATTTGGAAGGGAACACCATGAAACAGTTAGAAGGGAATAGGAGGAAACAGTTGGAAGGGAACACGAGGAAACAGTTGGAAGAATACGAGAACAGTTGAGAACCAGGAACAGTTGGAAGGGAACGAGAACATAGAAACAAGAAACAGTTAGAAGGGAACACAAGGAAGCAGTTGGAAGGGAACACCAGGAAACAGTTGGAAGGGAACACGAGAAAACAGTTGGAACGAAATACGAGGAAACAGTTGGAAGGGAACACCAGGAAACAGTTGGAAGGGAACAGGAGAAAACAGTTGGAAGGGAACACAAGGAAACAGTTAGAAGGGAACACGAGGAAACAGTTGGAAGGGAACACAAGGAAACAGTTGGAAGGAAACACAAGGAAACAGTTGGAAGGGAACACAAGGAAACAGTTGGAAGGAAACACAAGGAAACAGTTGGAAAATAAATACACAGACGAGTAACTGGGACGTCAGGAAATACTTCTTCAGCCTGAGGGTGAGAAGAAGTGAAAAGAACTAGAAGAAGGAGAAGAAAAGGCAGGTTTCATTCGTAGCTCTAAGAACATGTATTTTAGGACCAACGAGAATAGGAGAGAGTACACTGCTCAAGTAGCGAGTGGTAGAGCCAGGAGCTGAAGACTCGACCCATGAAACTACAGGCAAGAAAACGATTACGTTGGCGCACACAAGACCTGTGACTCGACCCCTGCAAACACATATAAGTGAGTACACACACAGTAGAGGCAGGATCCATACATAGCTTTAAGAGGTACGAAAAGGCTCTTGGAGCAAGGAGTGTGTGGAATTAGCGACCAGCGAAAAGGCGATCCCAGGAGCTGTGACACGACCCGAGAAACCACATATAGGTGAGTACACAGGGATAACTAGAATCACCCACGAATCCCAGCATCATCCACCAGTCCCAGCATCACCCACCAGTCCCAGCATCACCCACCAGTCCCACCATCAACCACCAGTCCCACCATCACCCACCAGTCCCAGCATCACCCACCAGTCCCAGCATCACCCACCAGTCCCACCATCAGCTACCAGTCCCAGCATCACCCACCAGTCCCAGCATCACCCACCAGTCCCACCATCAGCTACCAGTCCCAGCATCACCCACCAGTCCCACCATCACCTACCAGTCCCAGCATCACCCACCAGTCCCAGCATCACCAACCAGTCCCACCATCACCCACCAGTCCCAGCATCACCCACCAGTCCCACCATCACCTACCAGTCCCAGCATCACAAACCAGTCCCACCATCACCCACCAGTCCCAGCATCACCCACCAGTTCCAGCATCACACACCAGTCCCAGCATCACCCACCAGTCCCAGCATCACCTACCAGTCCCACAATCACCCACCAGTCCCACCATCACCTACCAGTCCCAGCATCACCCACCAGTCCCACCATCACCCACCAGTCCCACCATCACCTACCAGTCCCAGCATCACCCACCAGTCCCACCATTACTCACCAGTACCACCATCACCTCTCAGTCCCAGCATCACCCACCAGTCCCACCATCACCTATCAGTCCCACCATCAACTCTCAGTCCCACCATCACCCACCAGTCCCACCATCACCCACCAGTCCCACCATCACCTCTCAGTCCCAGCATCACCCACCAGTCCCACCATCACAAACCAGTCCAGCATCACCCACCAGTCCCACCATCACCCACCAGTCCCAGCATCACCCACCAGTCACAGCATCACCTACCAGTCCCAGCATCACCTACCAGTCCAGCATCTCCCACCAGTCCCAGCATCACCCACCAGTCCCAGCATCACCCACCAGTCCCAGCATCACCTACCAGTCCAGCATCTCCCACCAGTCCCAGCATCACCCACCAGTCCCAGCATCATCCACCAGTCCCACCATCACCCACCAGTCCCAGCATCACCCACCAGTCCCAGCATCACCCACCAGTCCCAGCATCACCCACCAGTCCCACCATCACCCACCAGTCCCACCAACTCCCACCAGTCCCACCATCACCCACCAGTCCCAGCATCACCCACCAGTCCCAACATCACCCACCAGTCACAGCTTCACCTACCAGTCCCACCATCACCCAGTCCCATCCACCATCCCGATCACCGTCCCACATCACCACCACCAGTCCCAGCATCACCTACCAGTCCCAGCATCACCCACCAGTCCCACATCACCTCCCAGTCCGCCAGCATCCCCACCAGTCCCACATCCCACCAGTCCAGCATCACACCACCAGTCCCAGCATCCCCAGTCCACCATCACCCAGCCACCTCACCATCCAGCATCACCACCAGTCCCACATCACCCACCAGTCCCAGCATCACCACCAGTCCCAGCATCACCCACCAGTCCCAGCATCACCACCAGTCCCATCACCCCAGTCCCACATCCCCCAGCCCTTCACCACCAGTCCCACATCCCACCAGTCCACCATCACCCACCGTCCCAGCATCACCCACCAGTCCCAGCACACCACCAGTCCCACTCACCTACCAGTCCCAGCATCACCCACCAGTCCCACATCACCACCAGTCCCAGCATCACCCACCAGTCCAGCATCACCACCAGTCCACATCCCCACCAGTCCCACCATCACCACCAGTCCCCATCACCCACCAGTCCCATCACCACCAGTCCCAGCATCACCACCAGCCATCACCTCACCGTCCACTCACCCACCAGTCCCAGCATCACCCCGCCCCATCACCCACAGTCCACATCACCTCCTCCCACATCCCACCACCAGTCCCAGCATCACCACGCCACATCACCACCCGCATCACCCATCCCAATCACCCACCAGTCCCACCATCACCACCAGTCCCAGCATCACCACCAGTCCCACATCACCACCAGTCCATCCCACAGTCCAGCCACCCACCATCCCACATCCCACCACCCAGCATCACCACCAGTCAGCATCACCACCAGTCCAGCACCCCACCAGTCCCACCACCCACATCCCAGCCACCACCAGTCCACCATCCCACCAGTCCCACCATCACCCCCAGTCCACATCACCACCAGTCCACCACCCATCCATCCCACATCGCATCCCCAGCATCACCAGTCCCAGCATCACCACCAGCCCAGCCACACCTACCAGTCCCAGCTCACCACCAGTCCCACTCACCTACCAGTCCCAGCATCACCCCACCCATCACCACCAGTCCCAGTCACCACCAGTCCCGCATCACCCACCAGTCCCAGACACACCCACCACCCACCACTCACCACCAGTCCCAGCATCACCACCAGTCCCATCACCACCAGTCCACACACCACCAGTCAGCATCCACCAGTCCCGCATCACCATCCACCATCCCAGTCCCATCACCACCAGTCCCACCATCACCTACCAGTCCCAGCATCACCACCAGTCCCAGCATCACCACCAGTCCCAGCACCCACCATCCAGCTACCACCAGTCCCACCATCACCTACCAGTCCCACACACCACCAGTCCCACACACCAGTCCCACATCCCGCTACCTCCATCCCAGCATCACCACCAGTCCCACCATCACCTACCAGTCCAGCATCACCCCCAGTCCCAGCATCACCACCAGTCCCATCACCACCACCAGCTCACCACCATCCCACCATCACCTACCAGTCCCACACCTACCAGTCCCAGCACACCCACCAGTCCCCACCCACCACCCCAGCTCCCGCCACCACCCCACCCCCATCACCTACCAGTCCCAGCATCACCATCCCAGTCCACACCACCATCACCACCGTCCCCAACCTCCAGTCCCCCCACCAGTCCCACACATCCACTCCACCATCCTACCAGTCCCAGCATCACCCCACCCAGTCCAGCATCACCTACCAGTCCAGCATCCCACCGTCCCAGCATCACCCACCAGTCCCACCATCACCTACCAGTCCCACATACCACAGCCATCACCACCAGTCCCACATCCCACCACCCAGTCCACCACCACCCTATCCCAGCATCACCCACCAGTCCACATCACCACACCAGTCCCACCATCACCACCAGTCCCCATCACCCACCAGTCCCACCCACCAGTCCCAGCATCACCCACCAGTCCCACCATCACCTACCAGTCCCACCATCACCTACCAGTCCCACCATCACCCACCAGTCCCATCATCACCCACCATCACCCACCAGTCCCAGCATCACCCAGCATCACCCACCAGTCCCACCATCACCTACCAGTCCCACCATCACCTACCAGTCCCAGCATCACCCAGCATCACCCACCAGTCCCACCATCACCTACCAGTCCCACCATCACCCACCAGTCCCACCATCACCCACCATCACCCTCCTACCATCTCACCTGCTTTGAATGTTACTCTGAGCTCAGAATCACATTACAGATGTGAAAGAACAAGTGATTTGATAACTGTCATCAATGGCATGCTGCTGCTGCTGCTGTTGCTGCTGCTGTTGCTGTTGCTGCTCCTGCTGTTGCTGTTGCTGCTGCTGCTGCTGCTGTTGCTGCTGCAGCTGCTGTTGTTGCTGCTGCTTATAATAAAAAACGACATATTTTTTTTGCTTTCATTGTTCTTATATTATCAACTGATACCATTTCTTTATTTTTTTCTTCGTTGCTTCCGACGTCTGATATGATGCCCCTGGATGCTGTGTCCTGTGCTCGATCTTGAGGCTTCGTTCTTTCCTTATCTATGCAAATGCAGTTTGATAACACAGAACACAACACTTTTCCCACCACCACCGTCACTCTTCTTATTCCTTCGTAATTATTTTTGTGTTTCTTGTGAAGTGACTCTCACTTTTATTTTCGCATCGTTCTCAAACTACGTAACTCTGGTTATTGTTTATCCATTCTATGAGCAGGAATTTTGATTATTATATTCAGAAACATGCATTAAACCCGTATGGATTAAGCTGCAAGGGGATGGGAAAGAGTGCATTTAATTTTGCTCTTAATTAGTTGTTTTTTCAAAGATGAATTTCCAGTTTCTTTAGTTTCCTCTTATACCTTATTACCTCGTGACCTCACGCTCCCCTGACCTCCATGGCCCTTGACCTTCCAGCACCGTGACCTCCCAGCTCCGTGACCTCCCAGCACCGTGACCTCCCAGCACCGTGACCTCCCAGCACCGTGACCTCTCAGCACTGTGATTTCCCTGCACCGTGACCTCCCAGCACCGTGACCTCCCAGCACCGTGACTTCCCAGCACCGTGACCTCCCAGCACCGTGACCTCCAAGCACCTTGACCTCCAAGCACCGTGACCTCCCAGCACCGTGACCTCCCAGCACCGTGACCTCCCAGCACCGTGACCTCCCAGCACCGTGACCTCCCAGCACCGTGACCTCCCAGCACCGTGACCTCCCAGCACCGTGACCTCCGAGGCTGGGGAGAAGCGGGTTCGCTCTAACTTATGACCTGACTTGCGAAATAACGTTTACGTCGCGCCAGAAAATACAACCTGAGAAAAATGGTGTTTAAGAGAGATGTTAAGGTCAGGGGAGAGCAGCGAAGGGCAGAGGACAGAGAAGAGGGAATAGTGAAGGGGAGAAAGGAAAGCAGGGGAAAAGAAAGTGAGAAGCAAGGAGGGCAGAGGAAAGGGCATGGGAAGGTTAAAGAGAATATGGTAAGGTAAAAGAGGGCATGGGAAGGTTAAAGAAGGAATGGGAAGATTAAAGATGGCAGTGGGAAGGCAGAGGGCAGGTGCGAGGTAAGAGGGAGGGAAAGAGAGACTAGAGTAGAGGAGAGCATGAGGGAGTACAAAAGGGAGGAAGCAAAAGATGGTAGAAAAAGAGCAGGACAGATGGCAGGAAGGAAGGCAAGAGGGAGAACAAGAGGAAGAGCACTTGTAACAGCGAAGCTGCTAGAGAGCAGCTGTGGTCATGGTAATGATCATAAACAACATGTGTACTGCAGCGGCAGCGGCAGCGGTGGCGACGGCGGCGGTAGAAGCAGGAACAACAGTACGACCACTGAGACAGTACCAGCCCCTCCCTTCTTTATCCTGCTCTCTCCTACCCTGCTTTATTTCAGTCCTTAACCAGGACTGGACTCTTTGTAAATGTAATTGAAGCTCAATATAATTAATTACATTTTTACTAACTGTAATTGTAACCGTAATTGAACTTTTAGATTAAAAAGCAATTGCAATTTTAAATGTAACTGACTAGTGTCAAGCTTACACCTGCTTAAATAACATTATCTAATGGTACATTACTGTACATTCTGATGTGGTTCTTGTTGTCTGGGTCACGTCCAGTACTTGTACTGCCGAGAATCCTGACAGGGCTGTGTGACTGGGTATCTGGGGACTGGGGCTGGGACCCTCCCTGGGACTCTCCCTGGGACTCTCCCTCAGTCTGAATCGACACTTGTTGACGAATAAAGGTATTGTTTCATGAATTAAAACGTAAATTATATTTGTTTGGTGTCAAAAGTTTTGCTTTTTATAATTTTAATGAATAATATTTTGAAAATGGTGCTAGACAATAGGCAAAGTTTTTTTTATGGGGGGGGGGGACGAATTCTTGAATGGATAAGCGCTCGTGGGTTTCGTGAACAATTCCGACTCAATAATGTCTCTGGATGAGTTATAAAATGAATAAGAAGCCATTTCTTTTTAGATTTCATAATTTTGGGAAGTTTTATAATTGAGCAGGTTCTCAAATCATTTTTTGTAATATGTTATGGAGTTTCATGAGAGGCCAGGTCAAGGAAGGTCAGTGAAAGGCTGAAGGAGGTCATGGAAACGGAGTTACTTCACCGCCAATATTTTCATTATCTCTGTTTTTAAATTATATTTTTCACCACTGTTATACAAGTGGAACTGCTTAACAACATTGCCTAATTCTTGAATATTTATCATATAAGAGTGAATGGGGAAGACTAGTAGTGGAATAATATGTTGTGTCTGTTAGTCAACTGAGACTGTGCTTGTGAGAAACTTTTGATTCTACTGCAGTGGCACTATCTTTTTTTATCACAGCACCTTCTAAAATTATGGAATGAAGACTGTAACTTCTTTGAAGGCTACTTCAAACCTCACTACACACACTTTAAACGTTATAAGTAAAAGAAATGTTGATCATTTAGAAGAGAAACAAAAGTTGTTATATTTCAAGAGTAAGGCAGAAATCGTAATAACTCACTCACTATAGGTTCAAATCCCACCCGTACCTTTTTTTTTTTTTTTTAAGACATAGAATTAGTGAAGTTCAACCGAAATGATTCATTATATTCCGTATGACTAATTGCCATTAATATTGTGGAGAGTTCTACTTTCCGAGTTCTAGAAACAGAACCATCATTATTATAATCAAAAGGAAGCGCTAATCCTTCCAAGGTCATACAGCGGTGCAGGGTAGGAATTGATGCAGGATCTAAGGATAAATAATGGTGGAGGTGACAATAAAGGTAAAGTTAGGACGGGCTGTGAGGAGTGCTAAAGGAAGGATTATCAACGTTTGTGTAATAAATCAGTTGCTGTCAAAAATTCGAAGAGGGAGTCTGTGTCAAAGGTGGGGCCGTCAGCGAGGAGGGAAAATAAAGTAAGGGCGTTAGAGATGTGACAACGTCGGAAGAAAATTCTGCTTACTACTCGTTGATAGACAGAACAGTCCAATAGAATATTGGAAATTGAAACAGGAACTAGAAAATTCTCACAAAGTGGAATAAGGCGCCTCTCCATGAGATACCCATGACTCAGACGAGTGTGTCCGATGCAAAGACGAGAGAGTGGTGTCTCCCAACCTAGGTATTGATGACAAGAAGAAGGCCAGAAACCCAAACTTGGTTTGATAGAATGTAATTTGTTATGAGTCATATCAGACCAACGTTATTGCCAACGGTTGCGAAGGTGGGTAGAGATTACAGCAAAATAGTCAGAGAATGGAATACCTCTATATGAAACTGGTAGGTCATGTACTGCAGATCGTGCAGCAGAGTCTGCCTGCTCATTGCCCTGAACATCAACACGACCAGGGACCCAACAAAAAAACGATTTCATTTTTGCTAGTAATGCAGTGTAACCAAAGTTGTATACGAAGAACTAGGGGATGAGGTAAATCAATTTTTTTACTAGCTTGCAAAACACTAAAGGAATCTGAGATGATTACAAACTTTGAAGTAGGCATAGATGCAATACAGATAATTGCAATGAGAATGGCATACAATTCAGCTGTAAAAATGCTAGCCGAGTCTAATAAATGACCTCACACCACATTGTTAGGAAACACTGCTGCAAACCCAACACCATCAGAGGATTTAGAACCATCAGTGTACACTGCAACAGCATGATAATGAGATCGGAAGTGATTAAGAAAAAGAGAGCGAGAAGCAACTGTAGGGATTTGGGTTTTCGCGCACGGCATTCAGGAAGAACAGACACTAACTGTCAGAACTTCCCAAGGAAGAAGTGAAAAGTTAGATGCTAGATGAACATATACAGGGGGCAACTGAAGAGAAGCCAAGAGCGATTGAAGACGAAGAGAAAAGGGACAGAGTAGACTGAGGGCCTTGAATCTGCACTCTCTAGAAAGGCGTAGAATTAGGGGGGATATGATTGAGGTGTATAAATGGAAAACAGGAATAAACAAAGGGGATGTAAGTAGCGTGCTGAAAATATCCAGCCAAGACAGGACTCGCAGCAATGGTTTCAAGTTGGAAAAGTTCAGATTCAGGAAGGATATAGTGGAACAAACTCCCGAGTACCGTCATAGGGGCTGGAACGTTGTGTAGTTTTAAAAATAGGTTAGATAAATACATGAGTGGGTGTGGGTGGGTGTGAGTTGGACCTGACTAGCTTGTGCTACTAGGTCAGATGCCGTACTAATTCCTTAAGTGGAAGTGACCTGACTACCTGGAGTTTACCTGGGGAGGGTTAAATCCAGCTGGTCGGCTAGATAAATATATGAGTGGGTGCGGGTGGGTGTGAGTTGGTCCTGACTAGCTTGTGCCACTAGGTCAGATGCCGTGCTCCTTCCTTAAGTGAATGTAACCTGACCTGGCTGGGTCAGGGTATTGGCTTAAGCCGGTTGGAGATTTGGACTTGCCTCACATGGGTCAGTAGGCCTGCTGCAGTGTTCCTTCTTTCTTATGTTCTTATGTTCTTATGAAGGTCATGAGAGCAGACGAAATAGCGGAGGCAATGAGAATCACGACGATCGTTCAAGGATGGGCCATTTGCTTCTGCATAGAGGCTCTCGACGTGAGGAGCAAAAAGCTCCTAGACATAAACGTAATCCCTAATGATGGATTGGATCGAGTTTAGAAAGAGTTGCAAGAGAGAGCACAGAGTATATGTGATCACCATAATCTAGCTTCGATAAAATTAGGGCTGAATGCAGTCGAAGGAGGGTTCGACGATCTGCTTCCCCATGAAAGATGAGCGAGGGTTTTAAGGAGGCTTAGCCGGCTACGGCAAGTTGCTTTCAGGGAGGTAATGTGAGGTTTCCAAGACAACCAGCGATCAAACAGTAGACCGAGAAATCTGACCGTATCATATTCAGGGATTCATGAGTCATACAGGTACAATGGAGTATCAGGGACGATTGAACGTCTAGTGAAAGCAATTGTTTGTGGCCCAATGGGAAACACTGTTGACAGCATTCTGGAGTGATTTGTTATGAGGTGGAAAATAAGTGTAACAGCTCATCAGTAGAGGACGAAGAATGGCCCTCGCTAAAAGCAGTTGGCGCGAGTACAGATCCCAATTCGAGCGTTCAAAATGCCAACGTGAGCTTCGAGGAGGGTGAGAATATGAATGGGAAGTAAAGAGAATAGGAAAATTTTCGCTGTCATGTAAATCTGGGGCACAAACCAGGTAAAGTCAAGTGCAGTTGACACGGAACAAATAGAAAGATCAATACAAGCGAGAGATATCGGGAATATGAAGCAGTAGGTGTCTACGGACTAGGTATGGAAGTCTACGTGTGGAGGTAGTGGAAAAAAACTAAGCAGTGAAGGACTGGAACGCTGCGAAGAAAAGAGTTGTGCAGATGGTTTAGACGAATGAGGAGGAGAGATGGGAAGTGGATCAGTGTGCATCATTGGTTTTGTCTTCTCAATATATTCGGAGATAACTTCAAGTGTTTGAGAGGACAAGGAAGTAGAAGGAGGAGGGTGAGTAAAGATCGGAGAGGTGATGGAAGATACCAAAGAAGTGGGGCATGAGCCTCTACACTCATAACAGAACTAGTAAGAGTTAAAGAACTTGGTACAGAGACTGGAAAGAAAAAATATTTTTAAAAGCTATGTGAAGAAGAGGTAAAAGGAGGTTTGAACTTTGGGAATGGTTTAGACTTCAAAGAAGTAGAGACGAGGGGAAGGTGTAGTTGTGCGAGATCTTGTAGACAGAAACATGCAAGCGAGAAGATGAAGATTCAAGAACAGTATTAGACATCGAGGTATTAACCTCGAAGGTGAGGACTGCAAAAGAGTTAGAGATAGAGGTGACTGAGGAAGTTGTGACACTAGAGACAGTGGAAGTAGGTACTTCCGAGGTTGGAGGTCTTGGTAACTCTAGAATAAGAAAGTCTTGCAAGTCTCCCTGGAGGCGAAGATGAGAGACTGCCATGGCATATATGAAACCTTCATTCTCTGAGACAACGAATTTCTCGTTTTTTTACGTAAACTTGGCAACGGCGAGAAAAAGTCAGTCCCACAGCCATCTGAGGGACTCACCTCATCAAATAATTTTTTACCAAGTTTGATGGACTGATTACATCATCTTTATTTCACTACTACACCTGCTGCCTCTGTGTTTGACTGAAGAAGCCTACGGTGTAGGCGAAACGTCCCACCAATAAAGATTCCCAACTGTTGCACATGTGTCACTCCTAGTAGGGGGGCAGCTAGGACCTCTTAACCTTTTTTACAGGTTCTGAAATAATTGATTTGCAAATGTCTGCAACAGTTCACTGCAACAATATTTATAACACTGTTCTTCTAGGTGTAGTCTCCTTGTTTAAACTGAATTAAATAAAAAACAGTATAAGTGAACATTGTCTTAGATCTAACACAGTAAAGTATATAAGTGAAACGAAGCTGATTTAGTTATCTGTAATCTTGCTGAATCTTCGACTGATTTAGTGTAATATATTGTGCACATCTTTATATGTTTGGTTCAAAATAAAAATGTAACTAATAGTATTCTTATGCATTGTTCAAATATATACATTTCAGTTCAAAATAAGAAGTCAAATATTTTCTTATTATTGGCAACATTTAACAATGATTAGTAGAATGAGAAGTAATTGAGGAAAATAATTTAAAACGAAATATCAAATAATTATAATTGTTATTTTTCTGATCAAGTAATTGTAACTGAAAATATTTTTAATTTGCAACTGCAATTACTCCATTTCTGTCCCCTTCTTCTCCTCTCTTCTTCTTCCTTTACCATTTTTTTTCTGTCCCTCCCTACCCACTTTCATCCGAGCGAATTATGCATTAAGAAAATAATGGCAAACAAGATCTTTCAACTTTTTTTTTTCATTTTATCAGTAATTTGTATTTTTTATTTGCTTTCACGAATGTATCTTGTTGCTCATGTACTGCGTGCGTGCGTGCGTGCGTGCGTGCGTGCGTGCGTGCGTACGTGCGTGCGTGCGTGCGTGTGTGTTTGTGTGTTTGTGTGTGTTGTGTGTGTGTGTGTGTGTGTGTGTGTGTGTGTGTGTGTGTGTGTGTGTGTGTGTGTGTGTGTGTGTGTGTGTGTGTGTGTGTGTGTGTGTGTGTGTGTGGTGTGTACTCACCTAATTGTGGTTACAGGGGTCGAGACTCAGCTCCTGGCCCCGCCTCTTCGCTGTCTGCTACTGGGTCTCTGCTCTCCCTGCTCCATGAGCTTTATCATACCTTGTCTTAAAACTATGTATGGTTCCTGCCTCCACTATATCCTTCTCTAGACTATTCCACTTCCTGAATACTCTGTGGCTGAAGAAATGCTTCCTGACATCCCTTTGACTCATCTGAGTCTTCAGCTTCCAGTTGTGTCCCCTTGTTTCTGTGTTCCCTCTATGAAACATCCTGTCACTATCTACCTTGTCAATTCCCCGCAGTATTTTGTATGTCGTTATCATGTCTCCTCTGACCCTTCTTTCCTCCAGTGTTGTTAGTCCTATTTCCCTCAATCTTTCTTCATAAGACAGACCCCTGAGTTGTGGAACTAACCTTGTCGCAAACCTTTGCACTTTCTCTAGTTTCTTTACGTGCTTGACCAGGTGTGGGTTCCAGACTGGTGCTGCATATTCTAGTATGGGCCTGACGTACACGGTATACAGTGTCTTGAACGATTCCTTGTTAAGGTAACGGAACGCTAATCTTAGGTTTGCCAGTCGCCCATATGCTGCCGCAGTTATCTAGTTGATGTGTGCCTCCGGAGACGTGCTTGGCGTTATACTCACTCCAAGGTCTTTCTCCTTTTCCGAGGTTTGTAGCCTTTGTCCGCCTAGCTTGTACTCTGTCAGCGGTCTTCTTTGCCCTTCTCCGATCCTCATGACTTTGCATTTGGAGGGATGTGTGTGTGTGTGTGTGTGTGTGTGTGTGTGTGTGTGTGTGTGTGTGTGTGTGTGTGTGTGTGTGTGTGTGTGTGTGTGTGTGTGTGTGGGTGGGTGGTGTGGGTGTGTGTGTGTGTGTGTGTGTGTGTGTGTGTGTGTGTGTGTGTGTATGTTAGTTACCATTTTGTCCTAGGCACATGTCGATTAGACACTAGGCCTGTTGTATATATGTGTGTATGTGTGTGTGTGTGTGTACGAAACACTTCGAAATGTTTCGGCCCCGCCGGGAATTGAACCCGGGCCCTCCGTGCGTGAAGCAAGAGCGCTAGCCACCATGCCATTGGGGCGTATATGTGTGTGTGTGTGTGTGTGTGTGTGTGTGTGTGTGTGTGTGTGTGTGTGTGTGTGTGTGTGGGTGGGTGGTGTGGGTGGTGTGTGTGTGTGTGTGTGTGTGTGTGTGTATGTTAGTTACCATTTTGTCCTAGGCACATGTCGATTAGACACTAGGCCTGTTGTATATATGTGTGTATGTGTGTGTGTGTGTGTGTACGAAACACTTCGAAATGTTTCGGCCCGCCGGGTTGAACCGGCCCTCCGTGCGTGAAGCAAGGCGCTAGCCACCATGCCATTGGGGCGTTATGTGTGTGTGTGTGTGTGTGTGTGTGTGTACTCACCTAATTGTGGTTGCAGGGGTCGAGACTCAGCTCCTGGCCCCGCCTCTTCGCTGTCCGCTACTGGGTCTCTGCTCTCCCTGCTCCATGAGCTTTATCATACCTCGTCTTAAAACTATGTATGGTTCCTGCCTCCACTATATCTTTCTCTAGACTATTCCACTTCCTGACTACTCTGTGGCTGAAGAAATGCTTCCTAACATCCCTTTGACTCATCTGAGTCTTCAGCTTCCAGTTGTGTCCCTTGTTTCTGTGTTCCCTCTCTGGAACATCCTGTCACTGTCTACCTTGTCGATTCCCGCAGTATTTTGTATGTCGTTATCATGTCTCCTCTGACCCTTCTTTCCTCCAGTGTTGTTAGTCCTATTTCCCTCAACCTCTCTTCATAGGACAGACCCCTGAGTTGTGGAACTAACCTTGTCGCAAACCTTTGCACTTTCTCTAGTTTCTTTACGTGCTTGACCAGGTGTGGGTTCCAGACTCGTGCTGCATATTCTAGTATGGGCCTGACGTACACGGTGTACAGTGTCTTGAACGATTCCTTGTTGAGGTAACGGAACGCTAATCTTAGGTTTGCCAGTCGCCCATATGCTGCCGCAGTTATCTGGTTGATGTGTGCCTCCGGAGACGTGCTTGGCGTTATACTCACCCCAAGGTCTTTCTCCTTTGCCGAGGTTTGTAGTCTTTGTCCACCTAGCCTGTACTCTGTCAGCGGTCTTCTTTGCCCTTCTCCGATCTTCATGACTTTGCATTTGGTGGGATTGAATTCGAGAAGCCAGTTGCTAGACCAGATGTCAAGCTTGTCCTGTGTGTGTGTATGTATGTGTATGTGTGCACGTACTCACCTATTTGTGGTTGCAGAGGTCGATTCATAGCTCCTGGCCCCGTCTATTCCATATTCGCTAATTGGTACACTCTCCCTGCTCAAAGAACATTATTGTACCTCATCTTAAAGCTATGAATGAATTCTGCCTCCCCTACAACACTCACCAGATTCTTCCACTTCCTGAGAACTCTAAGGCTGAAGAAATACTTCCTAACATCTCTGTGACTCATCTGACTTGTTAACTTCCAATTGCATCCCCTTGTTCCTGTGTCCCATCTCTGAAACATTCTGTCCCTGTGCACCTTCTCAATTCCTCGCAGAATTTTATACGTCGTTATCATGTCCTTCCCTGTCCCTCCTGTCCTCCAGTGTCGTCAGGTTGAGTCCCTTAGCCTCTCTCTTAGGACATACCCCTTAGCCCCGGAATTAATCCTGTTGCAAGCCTTTGCATTTTCTCTAATTTCTTGACGTGCTTGACCATGTGTTTCATACTGGTGCTGCATACTCCAATATGGACCTGACATACATGGTGTACAGTGTCTTGAATGACTCCTTAAATGTCCAAATGCCATTCTTAGGCTTGCTAGGCGCCCATATGCTGCAGCGGTTATTTGGTTGATGTGCGTCTCTGGGGATGTGCTCGGTATGATGCACACCCCAAGATCCTTTTTCTTGATTGATGTTTGCAGTCTTTGACCCCGTGGACTATACTCCGTCTACCGTCTTCTTTGTCCTCATCCAACCTTCATGACTTTGCACTTGGTGGAGTTCAACTCCAGGAGCCAGTTGCTGGACCTGTCTTGCAGCCTGTCCAGATTATCGTCCGCTTGTATTCTCCTAATTAGTTTCACATCGTATGCTCTTTTTGACCTAGAGATGTCATCCCGGTGTTTAAATATGTTTTTAGGGTTAAGGAATTAAAGTTCAAAGGTTTCAATCTATATGAATGTCAAATTTCATGTCAAACTCACCTCATGCAGTTAAGTAGAAAACATCGTCATCAACGGTGACATGCAGTAGATATGTCAAAACAAATTTCAAAATTCTATCTTCAAGATATCAGAGTTTTGTGTAATTACTTCAACCAATTTTCTTATGATTGTACCAGAAAGTCAGAGATGTATAGATACTGGGATACTACCATGGAACTTCTCAACCTCCTGAAGTTTCTAATAGCAACTAACATAGATGGAGCTATTCAAGGTATTCCACCTATTTTCTACAAATCTGACAGTATTTATTGCTTACGGTATGCGTCATGGTATCTGGAAAAATTGAGAATGGTACTACTTAATCACCCTGAAGTCTACGAGACGCTTGCTACTAGCCATTTTGTAGTACGAGTAAGCAACCGGCCAGTCAGTGCTGTGGCATCGGATATGAACCTTGAACAAATACAACTGTCTCAGACGAGCTCAAAATAAATAACTGAACAGACACGGCAAGAAATACATGTCTTTAAATGGGAGTTGACGTATCACCAGGTACTGACATCAAGCAATTTACATAGACAGATGATTGGTGCCAATATTATTGGCTACAGGAAGGCAAGTCTCCATCATGAAGTGTCTTTGAATTTATCTTCCAATGTCTTACTGTCAGTTAAGACGCTGCAGGAATTCGATGACCAGCTGAGGCAACCCGTATGAAATTTCAAGTCAGACGTAGCTACATGTAATCCCCCAACAGTGTGGACCTAGAGATATTGCTCTACTTCTCATGAAAATCAAAATACGGAGAAGTTGGTTGCTTAACACTTAGATAGGAACGGTTTTTGAAGAAAAGTAAAAAGCTTTCGCACGTGATTATGAAGGTTAAACTTCCAAGTATGGAGAGGCAGGTAGGTATAATGTTTGTCAGGAAACATGACAAGTATTTCCTTACGCAGGTCTTAGTCATACGATGATCCACAGCTGGAGCTTTTGGTCATCTGACCAAGGCCTTTCCCTGGCTTACCGTTCTACCTCTTTAAAAATCATGGTTATTATTATAACCATTAACCATTATATACTATGGAGAGAAAAACAGCAGAACCTATTAAAAAATCAAAGTCTACGATTACTCAGCCAAAACAGTGAAGGATATTTTAAGGTATGATCTAGTACCCTCGACACTAGCTTTCCCACTAAACCAGTGTCTTCTGTAACGTAACTGCAACAGTGGTTCCTCGGACACTGTGGAACACTCGCAACAGTTGGATGCCATCGTAAAAATCTCTGCAATGTTCCGTACTGTGTGTGAGGCACACATCAACCACCTCATGAAGAAGTAAGTGTAGCAACACTGTGATGCTGCAAACATTCACACACCTTAACACAGTTTCTCTGCAGAATTTTTTTTATCGTGAAAAATGTTGCCTTCATGTAAAAATAAACATTTAATATACTTCAATTAAAATGGTGATAAATCTATAAAATACTGAGAATAAAGGCCTACGTGAAGCTAAATTCTATAGTGTTAACAACTATTTTAAGGAATGTGAAACTTCGTTGTAATTAAATTATTTATAAACACGAGTCAACGAACACGACTGGAAGTGTTGTTAGGTCCCTCCTCAGCAGGAGCATTAGTAGGTACTGATTAGTGATTATGCACAACTAACCAGCACTTGGTCCGACTTGGACCAAGTCGGACAGAAACGTAGTCATAATTTTTTTCTATGTGCGGGTTATTTGTGTATTGTTCCAGTCACAGTATTTTGCCTTTATTCTTTATTGATTACAAAAGCGCATTCCAGAAGAAAGGCAAGGAAGAGGAAGAGGAGGAGGAGGAGGAAGGCAGTGAGGGAGGGAGCCAGGATGACATGGGAAGAAGATAGAGAGTAGGTCTTTATTTTTGCTGCCTACCTCCTTCATAGAGACGGAAACAATAGATGGAAGGTAATGGAAGATAGGAAGGAGGTAGAAAGGTAAGAAAGGGTAACAGTGTGTGAGGAGAGACATATCTGGAGATAACTGACGGCAGTGAGGGGAAGAAACGTTCCGATAAAGTGGATTATTTATCACTCTTTTTGCTCTCAGACTATCAAGACTGACTCTCCTACTCTCTACCCTCCCCACCCCCCACCACCACCTCCCGTCCCAATACATTTTTCCGATGACATTCATCTTAACAAATGATCAAGTTAATTGGAGTCACTCTATACGTGGGTGAATATACAAAAAACGTGATTGGGTAATTACCTGGGTAACGAGTGATGGCTTTCAATCACGTGAGGCAATTCCACAAAGTACCTGGGAAAACGAGGGAGAGAGAGAGAAGGTGAAAGCAAACATTCTTGCGCCACACCGACCCTACGAATTTTACTTAAAAAATAGTGAAAATATCCAGCCAAGACTTGCAGCAATAGATTCAGGTAGGACAAATTTTGATTTAGAAAGAATATACCAAAGCACTGGTTTAGAAATAGAGTTGAAAATGAGTGAACCAAATTCCCAAATTAGGTTGCACAGGTACATGAGTGGGTAGGTTTGAGTTGGACCAGACTAGCATGGGCCAGTGGACCTGCTGCAGTTCCACCGGTCTTGTCTTGTGTTTATGGTTACTACGGGGGGACAGGGTCATGAAGGTGGCGTTTTAATAAAACTGAAGGTGGTGTTTTAATAAAACTGAAGGTGGTGTTTTAATAAAACTGAAGGTGGTGTTTTAATAAAACTGAAGGTGGTGTTTTAATAAAACTGAAGGTGGTGTTTTAATAAAACTGAAGGTGGTGTTTTAATAAAACTGAAAGCAATGTTTTAATAAAACTGAAGGTGGTGTTTTAATAAAATTGAAGATGGTGTTTTAATAAAACTGAAGATGGTGTTTTAATAAAACTGAAGGTGATGTTTTAATAAAACTGAAGGTGGTGTTTTAATAAAACTGAAGGTGGTGTTTTAATAAAACTGAAGGTGGTGTTTTAATAAAACTGAAGGTGGTGTTTTAATAAAACTGAAGGTGGTGTTTTAATAAAACTGAAAGCAATGTTTTAATAAAACTGAAGGTGGTGTTTTAATAAAATTGAAGATGGTGTTTTAATAAAACTGAAGATGGTGTTTTAATAAAACTGAAGGTGATGTTTTAATAAAACTGAAGGTGGTGTTTTAATAAAACTGAAGGTGGTGTTTTAAAAAAACTGAAGGTGGTGTTTTAATAAAACTGAAGGTGGTGTTTTAATAAAACTGAAGGTGGTGTTTTAATAAAACTGAAGGTGGTCTTTTAATAAAACTGAAGGTGGCGTTTTAATAAAACTAAACGTGATGTTTTAATAAAACTGAAGGTGGTGTTTTAATAAAACTGAAGGTGGTGTTTTAATAAAACTGAAGGTGGTGTTTTAATAAAACTGAAAGCAATGTTTTAATAAAACTGAAGGTGGTGTTTTAATAAAATTGAAGATGGTG
Source organism: Cherax destructor (assembly GCA_009830355.1). Lineage (NCBI taxonomy): Eukaryota > Metazoa > Arthropoda > Malacostraca > Decapoda > Parastacidae > Cherax > Cherax destructor. The sequence continues at coordinate 70,369 of WNWK01005484.1, read as the reverse complement.
TTTTAATAAAACTGAAGATGGTGTTATAATAAAACTGAAGGTGATGTTTTAATAAAACTGAAGGTGGTGTTTTAATAAAACTGAAGGTGGTGTTTTAATAAAACTGAAGGTGGTGTTTTAATAAAACTGAAGGTGGTGTTTTAATAAAACTGAAGGTGGTGTTTTAATAAAACTGAAGGTGGTGTTTTAATAAAACTGAAGGTGGCGTTTTAATAAAACTAAACGTGGTGTTTTAATAAAACTGAAGGTGGTGTTTTAATAAAACTGAAGGTGGTGTTTTAATAAAACTGAAGGTGGTGTTTTAATAAAACTGAAGGTGGTGTTTAATAAAACTGAAGGTGGTGTTTAATAAAACTGAAGGTAGTGTTTTAATAAAACTGAAGGTGGTGTTTTAATAAAACTGAAGGTGGTGTTTTAATAAAACTGAAGGTGGTGTTTTAATAAAACTGAAGGTGGTGTTTTAATAAAACTAAAGGTGATGTTTTAATAAAACTGAAGATGGTGTTTTAATAAAACTGAAGATGGTGTTTCAATAAAACTGAAGGTGGCGTTTTAATAAAACTGAAGGTGGTGTTTTAATAAAACTGAAGATGGTGTTTTAATAAAACTGAAGATGGAAGATGGTGTTTTAATAAAACTGAAGATGGTGTTTTAATAAAACTGAAGGTGGTGTTTTAATAAAACAATGCACGCGCCGCCTACTGTTGTCATTGCTGGTTACCGAGAATCTCCATACTAGTGTGCAGTATATACAAAGATATATTAAAATGCACAATACCGTGACTGGAACAATACACAAACACCCTCAGATAGGAGAATAAAACTTATAAAGACGTTTGAGTCCGACTTAGACCATTAACTAGACACACACAAGCGCGAATTGAAGGGAGCCAGTATAGACATACGAGAGGAAGTTTTGTGTATGCAGTATAGAGACCTCAGCGTGCAGACTCAGTCGTCCTCCCAAGGGTCAATGCACGATGCAGACTTTCTTAAATTGTAACATAACAATCTACGGATTAGATATATTGGTTATTTTAACCAACATAACAGAGAATCTGACGAGATCTGAGGGTTTTAACAGAAAAAAAGTAGATTGCTTCCTCATATATGTAGCAGTGAACCCAGCAGTGATGACTGATGGACCTGCACAGTTACTTGGATGCATTGACTCGTCAGATCACAAGACTCTCTTTACTATGATAAAGATACCAATAAAACGAAGTGAGAAATCATCTCTCACAACCTGGCTGAGGAAGATGAGAATCTGGCCAGCCCTCACCAGGTGCTATCTGCCAACACATGGAACAGTTGTTTCAGAGTGACTATAACAGTCAAGTAAATACCTTCACAAGTTATATCGTGCATCGCCAGAACATCTCTCACCAGCTGTATGTGACCAAACTTTTAACCTGGGTTTAGATATCCTTATTGTGTGCCAGAAAATGCTGGAACTAATGCTGGCCTGGAATTATGAAAGGGTTTTTCTCTGCCTATAAAAAATATAAAGAAAATCAGTGGTGGTGTCGGTGGTAGTAAAGATGGTAGTGGTAGTAATAATGGTGGTAGTAATGGTGGTGGTAGTAATGGTGATGGTAGTGGTGGTGGTGGTGACTGTAGTGATGTTGGTAGTAAAGGACAGAGACAGTGTTCCCTGGAACTCTCACCTCTCTGCTCCTCCATCTTTAACCCATATTTTTTCATTTCACGTTGCTGGCATCTGTGTTCCCACACCCGCCGCTCTCCTCTTACCCTTAATCCAGTGAAGGGTTCTTGTTTCTAGGAATTGAAGCTCCCCCAATTTTCTTCGGATCAAACTATTATTTTTTCCATTCCCCCAGGTGCTGCGTGGCCCCTTACTGGTTTACTGGTTCCCAGTGAATATAATAACGAATAATAACACCCACTTGAGACTTATTTTATTTTCCCTGACAGAACGTTATTCAGACTTTAATCCTTAAGCGGAGTTCTTAGATATATTCCCATTAAGAGGACTTTGTTCTCAACTCCCCGTCTAGGGACTTCCTACACTGTCCTCTCCAGTACCATCTGTCCTCAGTCTTCCTCTTATCCAACTTTCCCTTGCAACGACTGCACTCGCCTAATTTTAGTTGCAGGGGGCGAGTCTCAGCCTTTCGCCCCTCATCTTTACTGGCCGCTATGGGGTTCACTCTCTCCTGGCTGCATGAACAGAGAATTTTGTATGAATTCTGCCTCTACCACCTCACTGTCTAGGTCGTTCCACTTCCTAATCACTCTAGTGGTAAAGAAGTATTTCCTAACATCCCTTTGACTTATTTGTGTTGTTTTACTTCTATCTGAGCCGTATTTTACCTGAGATCCACCTCTTCAACAGAGCCTCCCTGTGTACACTGTCAATTCCTCTAAGTATTTTATAATCATGTCTCCTCTGGTGTTCCTGTCCTCTATGGTTGGGTTTAGCTCCTCTGTCCTCTCGCCATACCCCCTTAACTCTGGGACTAGTCTCGTAGCAAACCTCTGCACTTTTTCAAGCTGCTTTACAAGCTTCATTAGATGCGGGTTACATACTGGCGCTGCATTCTCCAAGATGGACTAGTCATATGTCATGTATAGTGCCGTGAATGCTTCTTTACATACTCCGATCGTCTTTGCCCTCTTCGATTTTCATAACTTCGCATTTGCTGGAGTTAAATTCCAATAGCCACTTGTCAAACCAATCATGCAGTTTGTCCAGATCCTTTTGAAATCTTTCCTGGTGTACTCCTGCTTGTATTTTCCTTATTAGTTTCACCTCATCTGCGAACAGGGTACACCTTAGATTTCATTTTCTCTGCCATATAGTTTACATATTGAAAAAAACAGTACTGGTCCAAGTATTGACCCTTGTAGAACTCCACTTGTCATTCTCACCCATTCAGACATCGCCATGACAATAACTCGCTGTTTCCTTTCCTGTCAGGTATTCCTTGATCCAATATAATGCTTTCCCTGTAATTCCTGCCTGCTCCTCAAGTTTTTGTCCTCGTTTTATTGTGGAGTACTGTATCGAATGCCTTCTTACAGTCCAAAAATATACGGTCCACCCATCCCTCCCTCTCTTGAGTCACGTTCGTTAGTTTGTAATAGAACCCTTGCATCCTGGATGTTGTTTATGAATCCACTCCTTTCCAGGTGCTCCATTACTCTTCTCCTGATAACCTTCTCCATAAACTAGCATACATTACATGTTAGTGAGACTGGCCTCTAGTTTGATGCCACCTGTTTGGCCCTTTTTTAAATAATAGGACTACATTCACTCTCTTCCAAACCTTTGGCAGCTGCTTTGTTTCAGTAAAGTTGTTGAAGATTGCTGCTAGAGATTCATGTATTTCCTTTGCTTCCAATTGCAGAACTCACAGAGATGTTATCTGTACTCATTGCCTTCTAGGTAACTAGATCACTGAGTAATTTCACCTAACCTTCTGTTGTTTGTACTGTGTCCATTACTTGCTAGTGCATTCTCTCTTTCTGACTCTTTAGTATTTTCTTTAATTCTACTGATTATATCTCATTTTTTTTGTTCAACTCTTTGCAGACTTTCTGGTCATTCCTAGTGAGCTCCCCTCCTTTCTTCTTCGGCCTTATTACCTGGCTCCTTCATAGATGTCGTCTTCCTGATGTGGCGGTGCATCAACTTTGAGTCAGATTTGACTTTTGATGCTATGTCTTTCTCAAATTGTCATTCAACCTCTCTTCTTACCCATATATTCATTTCTGCCTGCTTCTCAATTCTCTGGTATTCTTTCAACTTTTGCCTCTCTGCACCACTGGGCAATCATAGGTTCCCTCTATTCTTGCCTGTTTATCTTCTGCTTCTGGGTATGAATTTCTCCTCTGTCTCCCGACACCTTCCAGCTACATTCTCCATCATTTCATTGACTGTCTTTCCACCTAGCTCCCTTTTCCATGGCACTCTGCTCTAAGGAACTGCCTCTTGCATCAGTCTCCTTTTGTTTAAAATCAGGTTTGTCACTTCCTTCATGCTCTTTGTTTCTCTCCACATTCACTTCCACAGGGTATTCAAATCTCAGCACTGCTTGGTCACTATCACTAAGGGGCTTCTCCGACTCGATGTCTCCTACATCAGAGTCACCATCCTTGCTGGCTGATCATCCCTCACTCTCTAGTTGTGTCATAAACATGCTGAAGTTTTCATCACAACCTCCAACAACTTAGCTCTCCATGTTTCTGGTCCTCCATGTGGCTACAAACTTTCCCAATCTATTTCATTATAGTTGAAGTCACCCATGTGGGTTCTTCTAGCTACCTCTGCTATTGTCTTCACCCTTGTCTTGTTGTTTTCAATTGTTCTTTCTCCTATAATCTTCTGTCTCGGCTAGAATACACACAAAGATATCTGTCCGTCCCCATAACAGAGGTTTCCATCTCAAGATTCGATCTCAAGCCATTTTTGTTACGAAGGAAAGTTTGACCAGTCGTATTTTTTCCATTGTGTACTTTCCAAATCTCTGAAAATTTGCCACTTCAGCCATATCACCTGTACGTTCAATAACATTATAAATCTCCCTTTCACAGGATAAAAAAAAATATTCATTTAACTCTGCCAGACTTGCTGCCCACAACAAGTGAGTGTCACCCTGTCCTTGACTCCATCCTGGTATTAATAACTACGATGATAAAGATGTCTTGCCACTTGAAGAATCATTGCTCTCTGAGCCTAGGCAGAAATTTTCTATTTTCCCCCACTTTATTTTCCACTTCACAAAGCTTCCACATCTCTCACATTCATGTTTTTTTTTTCCTAGCGCAAATCACGGATTTCTTTTTATCACACCGAGTCTTTGTTCTATCTATTATTCACACCAGTTAACTGTTGTTTTTGCAATCCCTTATGGACTCACCTGTGTGTGTGGGGCCTTTCTCTGTCTCTCTTCCTTCCCACCATCCTTCCCTCCCTCCCTCCCTCCTGGATTATTAGCTCAAGTCAGGTAATGGTTAGTGCTCCAATGTTCCACTGGCCCGTCCACATGCTCAGCTTTACCCGCTATTTCTTTCAGTTACCTCATGGAGGGGAGAGACGACCTCATGGAGGGGAGCGACGACCTCATGGAGGGGAGAGACGACCTCATTGAGGGGAGAGACGACCTCATGGAGGGGAGATACGACCTCATGGAGGGGAGAGACGACCTCATGGAGGGGAGAGACGACCTCATGGAGGGGAGAGACGACTTAGTCTAGTTTGTGATGTTACAAGGTTCATCAATATATATACATGCTTCAGTAAATTAAGGACTGATTATTTATGCTCTAGAGTGACCACATTATAGCCACCGTTCCCAAGTAACAAAACATATATCCCAGCTACTACATTTGCGATTTGGCAGCGGTAACCAGTTAGTTATAATATATAGATATAAATATTATATATATATATATATATATATATATATATATATATATATATATATATATATATATATATATATATATATATTTTGAATGAAAAAAATATAATCAGTATTCTTTGAATATCAGCTCAAATATCGTAGCTGCCTTTGTAAGAGTGAAGGAAGTGATGGTGGTTGCAAGTGGGAACACCGGGCTTTGAAGACATTAAGCTTTCCGCCTTGTGTTGAATTTTTCAGTTATTCTCGTTAAATAAAAACCCACAATACCGTGACTGGAAAAATACACAAATAACCAGCACGTAGGAGAGAGGAGCTTACGACGACTTTTTGGTCCGACTTGGATCATTTACAAAGTCACACTAACAGAAAGTGTGACTTTGTAAATGGTCCAAGTGGGACCGAAACGTCGTGGTAAGTTCGTGTCTCCTAAGTACGGGTTGAGTATTATCCTCGTTACTGGTAAAGTTATGAATTGTTTGACTTTACACTTTCTTTGCGTATATGATATCTGACGTCTAGCACAGTAAGCTTTCTAAGAGCTTTCCTGTGACATACCCGTTATATGGATTTTCCAAGGATGCTGCCAGGACTTATTTAGTTAGTGTTCTCGCTTAGTCCCTCCTTCAGTACACTGAACACTCTCATAACTAACGCTATAACTTTCCACGAACTGAATTATTTGTAGTCTAGATGGATTTTTTAAAATCCATCTAGCAGTAAGTAGGGACCTGGGTGTTAGCCGACTGGTGTGAGTCGCATCCTGCGGTCCAGGAATAACGTAAGATGCCCGAAATGATCTGCATAACCAGGAGCTGTCTATATAGTATGTCACTGTTGTCAACTATGGTCTGTATAAGTTGTATCATGTACTTGTAGAAATAAAAATTATTTAATTATTTGTATTAAAATAATACAGTATTTCAAGTTTTAAGTACACTTCTACATTATGTATATAATATTGCTATATGCTAAGTAAATTTTTATTTTTTCAGTTATGGCAACACTTGGACGAATAGTGTTTGATAGCAAATTTAATATTATAATAAAAAAGAAGCGCTTAATTAACCTACAAGGGTCATACAGTGCTGACCAAATTTAATTGAATGTTGTGGACTGGATATTAAACTGAAAACAGATACTAGATATCAGCTATCTATTTAAATACTAAAATTATTGACGTTTTCTCACTCTAGTGTTGTTGTTTGCTCACTCTAGTGTTGTTGTTTGCTCACTCTAGTGTTGTTGTTTGCTCACTCTAGTGTTGTTGTTGTTTGCTCACTCTAGTGTTGTTGTTGTTTGCTCACTCTAGTGTTGTTGTTGTTTACTCACTCTAGTGTTGTTTGCTCATGTGGAGAAAATTTCTCCAGAAAGGGGGGTATCAGCCCCTTCATCCCTTTCACCCTCTCAGAGAGAGCAAATGGCGTCTTGTTTGCTTCCGATCAACAATTTAATTGGAAGCAGATACAGTACCAGCGTGTCATAGTCACGCCACTCTACTTGCAAGAGACCAATGTTGCAACCATAGTCTGGGTTAATGACAGCAATTACTCTATTATCGTAACAGGAAAATTGGCAAGAAAACCCTTGCATCACTTTATGCATAATGTGGGATAATAATGCACTCTCGGCGATCGATATATATCAAGAAATCTATCATTTGTAATGAAACTGAGACGATGTCAAGCAAGTAGGGAAATTATGCTGAAGTCCGCGATTTGGGGGCCGCACCCCGGGGAGAAGCCTACTGCAGGGGCAGACTGCTTTAAAACCTGCCAGGGAAAACATGCTTAACTCTGGGATAACAAAGAACACTAGTGATCCGCGCGTTTTTGTTCCTCAGGGACAATCTCAACCTTCTTCACGGCTTCTACAACTACCACTAACCCATCCCTTGGGTATGACCTACATCCACTGGGGAATCCCGCCTACCGTCCCACCCTCGTCTGCTACTCGTCCCTATCACCTGACGCCTATTTAAGCGCAAGCCTCCTTAGCTGAGGCCGGGTCACCATTTGGAGAAGACCCGGGCCGGACATACCGGCGAACCTACAACAACAACAACCTGTTCTTCAGAATCTCCAGACCTACGGTGCTGAACACACCAACTCCATGGCCGAGGGACTGATTACCTCATCTTTTGTATATAGTTCTACTCTCTTCAAGTTTTGTCCTAGAATATATATTGATAAAGCCACTGGAGGGCGAAACGTCTACAATAAAGATACCCAGATGTTGCACATGTGTCTAATTTTCATCTTGTCGGTATTGTAGACCACTCATGAACAATCTGTATTTGACTGAAGAAGTCTACTGTGTAAGCGAAACGTTTCATCAATAAAGATACCCAACTGTTGAACTTGACTGAGAGGTTTAACATCTCATCCATTGACTGGATTTAACATATTTCTAAGATCAAATCCATCCCATTGACTGGAGAGATTCTAGACATCCATCCCACTGACTGGAGAAGGATTCTAGACATCCATCCCATTGACTGGAGAGATTCTACAGACATCCATCCCCATTGACTGGAGAGGATTCTAGACATCCATCCCATTGACTGAGAGGATTCTAGACATCCATCCCATTGACTGGAGAGGATTCTAGACATCCATCCATTGACTGGAGAGGATTCTAGACATCCATCCCATTGACTGGAGAGGATTCTAGACATCCATCCCATTGACTGGAGAGGATTCTAGACATCCATCCCATTGACTGGAGAGGATTCTAGACATCCATCCCACTGACTGGAGAGGATTCTAGACATCCATCCCATTGACTGGAGAGTTCTGACTGTTCTAGACATCCATCCCATTGACTGGAGAGGATTCTAGACATCCATCCCATTGACTGGAGAGGATTTTAGACATCCATCCCACTGACTGGAGAGGATTCTAGACATCCATCCCATTGACTGGAGAGGATTCTAGACATCCATCCCATTGACTGGAGAGGATTCTAGACATCCATCCCCTTGACTGGAGAGGATTCTAGACATCCATCCCATTGACTGGAGAGGATTCTAGACATCCATCCCACTGACTGGAGAGGATTCTAGACATATATCCCACTGACTGGAGATGATTCTAGACATCCAGCCCACTGACTGGAGAGGATTCTAGACATCCATCCCATTGACTGGAGAGGATTCTAGACATCCATCCCACTGACTGGAGAGGATTCTAGACATCCATCCCACTGACTGGAGAGGATTCTAGACATCCATCCCACTGACTGGAGAGGATTCTAGACATCCATCCCACTGACTGGAGAGGATTCTTCATTGTCATAAATCAAGAATTCGAGGAAATGTGACACACTAAATCCTCTCCATCTGTGGTACTTGTATTTTTATGTATATACATACATTTATCTTTTGAACTTAGTCATATATCAAATTGAAATACATCCATGAATTCACAATAGATTCTGCCCAAACTGAGTACCCATTAATTTATTATAATTTATTATAATTATGTTTCCCCTGTTATATTCCATCACACAAGATGGATCACACACAGTGATAAAATCTGTCAGCCTGAACAGACATTATTCTGTAACAGGTTCATCAGCTACGGGAGCTTCAAAGGTTTCGTTCTAGCAGAGCTGAAGTTACCATTACATGGGAATTACCTTCTCTCAGGAAGTCTTATTCCATACATAAGAAATGGATTTTTTATGAAGGTATCTCTATCATCACAGAGATGGGAACATAAATTATATATAGGAGACAGATTATATATAGGAGGAAAGAAGGAAGCGGTGAGGTCGCCAAGGGTGGTGCAAGGGGGCTGAAGCCCCAAAAATACTACCAGTTCCCAATGTCACCCAAATAAAATTAATAATAATAAAAAAGCTGCTTCAAGACTCCTAACCTCCTCTACCAACCAGACTGCCACCTTAAAGTCTCTAATATATAAAACTTTTGGACCCATCCCTGTTACAAAGAAGTTTCTCCCGAAACAAACTTCATAACACGTGTAAGGACAAATGATATAGTGGGAGGCAGTTCAGAGGAAGTTTTTGATTAATGTAGAGCCTCGTCGCAAAGTTCAATAAGAAATGGAACTTAATTATAACAAGACATCTTCCCAGATACGATGTTAATTAATATTTGCTCGAAAAAATAGGCGTTCTGAACAACATAGGTACGTTCCTCAGAAGTTGCTATAGAGTTTATTAACCTCTGGGATAATGACACCAGTGATAAGTTTCTTTTTGAAGTATGGTCTGCACCTAAATAATACAGGCTAATCAAGACTGGGAAGATTTTAAATGGAATGTTAATTAAGTATATCGACAAGTCGAGTGAAAGTACAGACCAGGTAGGGAGGCGTTAGGTGAAGGAAGAGAAGAAGGGAGTGGGCGAAATGTAGTGGTTACAGGAGTTGCGTTGACAGGTGTGGCTAGCAGGAAAGTGTCAGGTCATGATGTCAGCCAACTACTTTGGTAATATCATTAGCATTTATCTCTTGGTTTTAAACTCGACGAGTTCAGTCATAATAAAACTAAATTTTACAATGCAAATTTTAAGTGAGGCATTCCTCTCCACGGAGTTAAAATGAAGCAGACACTCAGAACACACATCAGAACTATCAGTTCTGCATGCTAACTATCAGTTCTGCATGCTAACTATCAGTTCTGCATGCTAACTATCAGTTCTGCATGCTAACTATCAGTTCTGCATGCTAACTAACTAACAGTTTTGCATACTAACTCTCACAGTACAATTTTGAAGATAAATTTTATCAGTTAGCTCATGTGGAGCATGTGAATAATATTGCATTTTAGGTACATACTCAAATTCCAAGTAAGTTGATAAATTAAATAAATTTACACATTAGACAGTAATTTGTAGCATGTAACTGTACCGCACCATAAATGTGATATAATGTATTCTGTATTAGAGAAGCAACCCAAGTCTGTGTTGCCTGAAGCAACCCAAGTCTGTGTTGCCTGAAGCAACCCAAGTCTGTGTTGCCTGAAGCAACGATTTAGCTTAGGCTGATGTGGTGGACCTGCCTAGCGTGGACCAGTGAGCCTGCTGCAGTGCTCCTTTCTTCTTATAATAATAATAATAATAATAATAATAATAATAATAATAATAATAATAATAATAATAATAATAATAATTAATAACAATAATCTTCATTTGTACACAATACAGGCTGACAACAATGACATACTATATAGAAAGCCCCTAGTTATGCAGAGCATTTCGGGCAACTTAGGTTAATCTTGTCCCCCATGATGCGACCCACAACAGTCGATTAACACCCAGGTACCTACCTATTGCTAGGTGAACAGGGGCAGGTGCAAGGAAACATATCCAACGTTTCACTCGTGCCGGGATCGATCCCAGGACTCCTCAGTGTGTTAGCTCAGGACGCTATCAACCAAGACAAACATGTGCTCCCCTAATACTCTATCTGGTAATTCCTAGATTTAATCATTAATCATCAGATTTAAAATTTTAAAAAAAAATGGAGAATCTGCCTTGTACTAAAGACTAAATATGGTAAAGAAGAAAAAAAGAAATGAGGGTACATATGGCCTTTATAGGTTGAAATTCAGCACAATAATAAGAGTTACGTAATTGTTGACTATATAGAAGAAAAAGCCACAATACCGCCACTGGAACGATACACAAATAACCCGCACGTAGGAGGGAGGAGCCCCCCATGACGTTTCGGTCTGACTACCACTATATTAATACTACTATTGCTACTACTATAAGAAGAACATAAGAAAGAAGGAACACTGCAGCAGGCCTACTGGCCCATGCGAGGAAGGTCCAAGTCTCCCTACTATTGCCTTCCTTCATCCTTCACTCCCCTTTCCATCTCTTGCGCCACAAAAACTACTCTCTCTACTTTCTACTTCCAATACTACTACTACTACTTCCAATACTACTACTACCACTACCAGCCTTACCACTACTATTTTTCTTCCTCCCATCCCTGTCTCCCTCTCCTATATACTGTCTCCCTCTCCTATATACTGTCTCCCTCTCCTATATACTGTCTCCCTCTCCTATATACTAACTCCCTCTCCTATATACTGTCTCCCTCTCCTATATACTGTCTTCCTCTCCTATATACTGGCTCCCTCTCCTATATACTGTCTCTCTCTCCTATATACTGGCTCCCTCTCCTATATACTGTCTTCCTCTCCTATATACTGTCTCCCTCTCCTATATACTGTCTCCCTCTCCTATATACTACCTCTCTCTCCTATATACTGGCTCCCTCTCCTATATACTGTCTCCCTCTCCTATATACTGTCTCCCTCTCCTATATACTGTCCCTCTCCTATATACTGGCTCCTCTCCTATATACTGTCTCCTCTCCTATATACTGGCTCCTCTCCTATATACTGCTCTCCTCTCCTATATACTGGCTCCCTCTCCTATATACTGACTCCCTCTCCTATACTGGCTCCTCTCCTATATACTGTCTCCTCTCCTATATACTGGCTCCTCTCCTATATACTATCTCCCTCTCCTATATACTGTTTCTCATATCTGGCTCTCTCTCCTATATACTGCTCCTCTCCTATATACTGTCTCCCTCTCCTATATACTGTCTCCTCTCCTATATACTGTCTCCCTCTCCTATATACTGGCTCCTCTCCTATATACTGGCTCCCTCTCCTATATACTGTTCTATACTGCTCTCCTATATACTGTCTCCTCTCCTATATACTGGCTCCTCTCCTATATACTGTCTCCTCTCCTATATACTGGCTCCTCTCCTATATACTGGCTCCCTCTCCTATATACTGCTCCCTCTCCTATATACTGGCTCCTCTCCTATATACTGTCTCCTCTCCTATATACTGGCTCCCTCTCCTATATACTGTCTCCTCTCCTATATACTGTCTCCCCTATATACTGTCTCCTATATACTGGCTCCTCTCCTATATACTGTCCTCTCTATATCTGCTCCTCATATACTGTCTCCTCTCCTATATACTGCTCCTCTCCTATATACTGCTCCTCTCCTATATACTGGCTCCCTCTCCTATATACTGCTCCTCTCCTATATACTGTCTCCTCTCTCCTATATACTGCTCCTCTCCTATATACTGGCTCCTCTCCTATATACTGTCTCTCCTATATCGTCTCCCTATATACTGTCTCCCTCTCCTATATACTGTCTCCTCTCCTATATACTGCTCCTCTCTATATACTGTCTCCCTCTCTATATACTGTCTCCCTCTCCTATATACTGGCTCCTCTCCTATATACTGGCTCCCTCTCCTATATACTGTCTCCCTCTCCTATATACTGGCTCCCTCTCCTATATACTGTCTCCCTCTCCTATATACTGGCTCCCTCTCCTATATACTGGCTCCCTCTCCTATATACTGTCTCCCTCTCCTATATACTGGCTCCCTCTCCTATATACTGGCTCCCTCTCCTATATACTGACTCCCTCTCCTATATACTGGCTCAATCTCCTATATACTGTCTCCCTCTCCTATATACTGGCTCCCTCTCCTATATACTGGCTCCCTCTCCTATATACTGGCTCCCTCTCCTATATACTGGCTCCCTCTCCTATATACTGTCTCCCTCTCCTATATACTGTCTCCCTCTCCTATATACTGGCTCCCTCTCCTATATATTGTCTCCCTCTCCTATATACTGGCTCCCTCTCCTATATACTGTCTCCCTCTCCTATATACTGTCTCCCTCTCCTATATACTGGCTCCCTCTCCTATATACTGTCTCCCTCTCCTATATACTGGCTCCCTCTCCTATATACTATCTCCCTCTCCTATATACTGGCTCCCTCTCCTATATACTATCTCCCTCTCCTATATACTGGCTCCCTCTCCTATATACTATCTCCCTCTCCTATATACTGTCTCCCTCTCCTATATACTGGCTCCCTCTCCTATATACTGTCTCCCTCTCCTATATACTGGCTCCCTCTCCTATATACTATTTCCCTCTCCTATATACTGGCTCCCTCTCCTATATACTATCTCCCTCTCCTATACACTGGCTCCCTCACTCTTTTGTGTTAGTGTGATTTTGTAAATGGTCGAAGTCGAACCGAAACGTCGTCGTAAGCTCCTCTCTTCTATGTGCGAGTCGTCTGTGTGTGTGTTGTCTTTAGCCAGTAGACTTCAATCATTCTAATGTTAATTGAAACTTGATAACAGAGAATTAACATACAGATAGACTGAGATTGCTGAGATTGTCACAGCTCCGATACATAGCAATAATTTACCAGGTATTACTACAGATCGTCAACTAATTCAAAATGAACGTCATTTCTGATGCCCAAATGAACAGTGAAAATGTTAAGTAAAAGGACACAAGTGCAACTAATGTGACATTTTATTGTGGCAACATTTCGCTCTCCAGGAGCTTTATCAAGGCGTTGATAAATCTCCTGAAGACCGAAACGTTGCCAAAATAAAATGTTACATTAGTTGCACTTGTGTTCTTTTACTTAACATACTGTCGGTAATTCTACCAACATTAATACAACAGTGAAAAATGTTCCAAACTACAGAGGTGTTACAATTAAACTGCGTAGACATCTACACACCCCTACCTCTCTCTCTCTCTCTCACACATTATTAACAGATTCCGTAGCACCTAGGGACGGGTATCCAGGAGCTACGGAGTCCGCACTGTATTAGCTGATATAACTAATGTAAAGTAAATCTGCTTAAAAGAGGATGCCAAAGAACCTTAGTTGACCACCCAAATAAAATTAATAATAATAAAAAAGCTGCTTCAAGTCTCCTAACCTCCTCTTCCAACCAGACTGCCACCTTAAAGTCTCTAATATATAAAACTTTTGGAACCATCCCTGTTACGAATGAAGTTTCTCACGAAAACTTCATAACACGTGTAAGGACAAATGATATAGTGGGAGGCAGTTCAGAGGAAGTTTTTGATTAATGTAGAGCCTCGTCGTAAAGTTCAAAACATTTAATAAGTACGTATAAGTTACCAGGAAACCCCGGTGACCATGCTACCTGTGTTGTCTACACAGGAAGAACGAGAGAACAAGTGAAAAGAACGAATGCAACCTGGAAAGAACTTCCTTCAACTTTATACATAAACCTAAAAAAAATTGTAAATATATAAAGAGTAAGAAAATTTTGCAAAGCGCACTCGGACCTTTAATAAACAAAACAAAAATGAGACAAATGCAGTACAATGCGATCCTTCATGACAGTGTCCCACGCACACAAGGCCCTTTAAGAAGTTACAGATCTGGTGAAGCCTACTGTCATTTTCCTCCCAGCCTAAACACCCGAATACAAAAGATAAACACACTCACTAAATATCGATATAATTAACACTATAACTACATTAACGTTCCTAGAAAAAACTGTACATTGATACTTGTTAGTGGACAGGCTAAATATCAAGATAGAATGATGAGTCTTGAGCACCTACCCCTAGAACACTTAGAGTGAACATATTGGCAAGTGACTGGAAACTGGATTATGTTATTCTGGTATTCACAATGGGAGACAAGCCAGCCGTCTAGTTGTGGGTAAAGTAATGAAAATTGTAATTAGGGATAATATAATGTTCTGCTTAAATAATGTACAGGAGACCCTAAACAACATTAAGAAATATTTAAACTACAAAGTACCTTAGGAGGCTAGTGTACCTCGAGATTCAGTAGGTATCAGACACTACACAGGGGGTTACTAAATAATATGAAGTCTCTTGACTTAGGTGACTATTTTCATTACTGAATCAGTGATTAATAATAATAATAATAATAATAATAGCTTTATTTCTACAAGTACAAGGTATACAGGCCTAGCTGACATCAATGACATACTACTTTATAGAAAGCCGCTTGTTATGCAGAGCATTTCGGGCAAATTCGGTCAGTTTTGTCCCAGGATGCGACCCACACCAGTCGACTAACACCCAGTTACCCATTTTACTGATGGGGAACATAGACAACCGGTGTAAAGAAACACGTCCAATGTTTCTACCCTCGCCGGGAATCAAACCCGGACACTTGCACCCCCGCACTCTGACAGCAAGCAACTAGTAGCTATTTATAACGAAGCGTCTGACAAACAAAACGTGACGAACGGTGTTCCTCAGAGATCAGTTCCTGGCCCATTCCTGTTCCCAATATAAATACGAAACGAAAAAGTGCAGGTAAGATCCCAATGGGATGAGCGGGGAAGACGAGACAGTCGTAGAAATAGCGCGAGGGCTTAACCCAGCAGCTAAGGCGATCGTGGGGCAGACTTGAGAACAGGAATAGCAGGCGCAGTTGCGTTGGTCTTGTAGCAGTAGGTTAGTCACAGGACGAGGCAGGCAGGGAAGAACATCAGAGGGCAGCATACTGGTGGTGTTGTTTGACGTAATTAGGGTGGCAGGTTTGTAGGAGATCCATTCTCAAATCTCTTGTAGTTGCTTCTAGAGAGGTGGTAAAGATTTGTTTTGTTTCCAAAGGTGAAACGAAGAGGCTTGAGAAATTCCAGAACTTGGGCAAAAGTGAAGTGATGAGGTTGTTCGCAGGAGAACTTGACAGTTCCTGCACCGAGGCCTTTGTAGAGTTCAGTGCCGGTCATGGTGTCAGCGTTTGAAGGTGTAGTGTAAAATGTAAAATTTTCCCAAGTTGGTGTGGCATAGTCGTCGATAACTTCTTCTTCAGACGTGCAAACAGTAGATGAGTCTATCTTGGTACTAGCAGGTGACAGGGTCGGCAGGATCAGTGGAGAGGTGTACTTGTGGTGTAGCATCAGGTGGTGTGGGAGGTTGTGGCAGGTGCAGGGACATCTGCTTGGGCAGTAGGAGACAGGTCAGGCGTCGAGTGGTGGTACGAATAGCAGGTCCAACATTGGGAGACGTGAGCAAAACGCTCTGGCTCGATGTGTCTGGGATGGATGTGGTAGTTAGAGATGGCTAGGCCATCAGACAGTGTTCTAGTAGCAATGTCGATGTTGGAGAACTATGAATGGGATTTACATTCAGATTCGGGAGACGTGCAGCGTCCGTGAGCTATTGTCTCACTATTCAGAGACCTGGACAGGCACCCGAAGTGAAAACAAAATGGTAGATTAACCTAAACATGAACAGGTGCAGGGCAATATATATTAGATTTATTAAAAAGTAGGACTGTAACTGAGAGGATAACCCATTTACAGACAACTGTACATGACTCTTCGACAGTCATAAGGAAAAAACAAAATTTAGTAAGCAAAATCTTACTGTAAAAACAGAAGCAACATACTACAGACTTCATGGGGAAACAGACTCGAATGAATTCACTTAACATAAGAACATAAGAAAGGAGGAACACTGCAGCAGGCCTGTTGGCCCATACTAGGCAGGTCCTTCACAATCCGTCCCACTAACAGAATATTTGCTCAACCCAATTTTCAATGCTACCCAAGAAATAAGCTTTGACAATTCTACCCACTCATGCGCGAGTCCCACTCAAATCCAACCCCTCTCACTCATGAATTTATCCAACCTAAATTTGAAACTACCCAAGGTCCTAGCTTCAATAACCCCACTAGGCAGACTGTTCCACTCATCAACTACCCTATTTCCACACCAATACTTTCCTATATCCTTTCTAAATCTAAACTTATCTAACTTGAATCCATTATTGCGGGTTCTCTCTTGGAGAGATATCCTCAAGACCTTATTTATATCCCCTTTGTTAATACCCATTTTCCACTTGTATACCTCGATCATGTCTCCCCTCATTCTACGTCTTACAAGTGAATGTAATTTTAGGGTCTTCAATCTTTCTTCGTAAGGAAGATTTCTAATGCTATGTATTAATTTAGTCATTCTACGCTGAATGTTTTCTAACGAATTTATGTCCATTCTGTAATATGGAGACCAGAACTGAGCTGCGTAATCTAGGTGAGGCCTTACTAATGATGTATAAAGCTGTAATATAACCTCTGGACTTCTGTTGCTAACACTTCTTGATATAAATCCCAGTAATCTATTTGCCTTATTACGTACGCTTAGGCATTGCTGTCTTGGTTTAAGGTTGCTGCTTACCATCACCCCCAAGTCCTTCTCGCAATCTGTATGGCTAAGTTCTACGTTATTTAACTTATAAGTGATTGGGTTATGGACACTCCCGAGCTTCAGAACCTTGCATTTATCTACATTGAACTGCATCTGCCACTTTTCTGACCACGAATTAAGTTTGTCTAAATCTTCCTAAAGTTCTATGACATCTATGTTTGAATCAATTATCCTACCTATCTTCGTGTCGTCGGCGAATTTGCTCATATCACTAGTAATTCCCTCATCAAGGTCATTGATATATATTATAAATAACAATGGGCCTAAGACTGATCCCTGTGGAACACCACTTGTTACAAGTCCCCATTCGGATTTAACCCCATTTATGCACACTCTCTGCTTCCTATTGGTGAGCCATGACTCGATCCATGACAGCACTTTTCCCCCAATGCCATGAGCTGCCACTTTCTTTAACAGTCTCTGGTGCGGTACTCTATCAAAAGCCTTACTAAAGTCTAAATAAACAATATCGAATTCTTTATCGTGATCAACAGCCTCAAAAGCTTTACTGAAGAAGGTTAATAAATTAGATAGGCAGGAACGGCCCCTCGTGAATCCATGCTGGGTATCATTAATCAAATTATGGTTATCTAGATGGCTTCTAATATTTTTTTTTTTTTTATTAACACATCGGCCGATTCCCACCAAGGCAGGGTGGCCCGAAAAAGAAAAACTTTCATCATCATTCACTCCATCATCAATTTGCCTACAATTGAGGTCAGGCTTATTGGGCGGTAGTTTGACGGTAGTGACTTGTCCCCTGCTTTAAAAATAGGAATTACATTAGCCATCTTCCACATATCAGACACTACACCTGTTTGAAGAGATAAATTAAAAATGTTAGATATTGGTTCACAGAGTTCCATTTTGCATTCCTTAAGAACCCTTGCAAAAAGCTCATCAGGACCCGGCGATTTATTTTGTTTCAGTCGGTCCAGCTGTTTCATAATCATTTCGCTAGTGACTGTGATATTACATAATTTATCTTCTTCTGGACCTCTGTAAAAATTAATTACTGGGATATTATTAATGTCTTCCTGTGTGAAAACCGAGAGAAAATAATTATTAAAAATAGAGCACATATCATTCTCCTTGTCAGTAAGATGCCCAAAGTTATTTTTAAGGGGACCTATCTTATCCCTAACTTTTGTTCTATAAACCTGGAAAAACTTTTGGGTTAGTTTTTGAATCCCTAGCAACTTTAATTTCATAGTCCCGTTTAGCTTTTCTTATTCCCTTTTTAACGTCCTCTTAATGTCAGTATACTGATTTATAAGATGACCTCACCTCTTTTATGCGCCTATAAATTCCTTTCTTCTGCCCTAAAAGATATTTGAGCCTATTATTCATCCATTTTGGGTCATTTCTACTTGATCTAATTTCTTTATACGGATAAATGTTCTTTGGGCAGCCTGTATAGTGTTAAGAAAACTGTCATATTGATACCTCTCTTCTTCACCCCAGTCCACAGTTGATAAGTGTTCTCTAAGTCCATTATAATCTGCTAAGCGAAAATCTGGGATCATTACTGAATTATCCCTACTATCATACATCCATTCAATGCTAAAGGTAATTGACTTGTGGTCGCTTGAGCTGAGTTCCTCTGTAATTTCTAAATTATTAACAAGGGTTTCCTTGCTTGCCAGAACCAAGTCAAGTAGGTTATTTCCCTTGTAGGTTCTGTTACAAACTGCTTCAAAAGCAATCCTGAACTACTTCTAAAAAGTCGTTAGATTCTAAATTCCCTGTCATGAAATTCCAATCAATCTGACTAAAGTTAAAGTCCCCTAGAATTACTACGTTATCGTGTCTTGTGGCCATTATAATCTGCTAAGCGAAAATCTGGGACCATTACTGAATTATCCCTACTATCATACATCCATTCAATGCTAAAGGTAATTGACTTGTGGTCGCTTGAGCCGAGTTCCTCTGTAATTTCTAAATTATTAACAAGGGTTTCCTTGCTTGCCAGAACCAAGTCAAGTAGGTTATTTCCCCTTGTAGGTTCTGTTACAAACTGCTTCAAAAAGCAATCCTGAACTACTTCTAAAAAGTCGTTAGATTCTAAATTCCCTGTCATGAAATTCCAATCAATCTGACTAAAGTTAAGAACATAAGAACATAAGAAAGGAGGAACACTGCAGCAGGCCTGTTGGCCCATTCTAGGCAGGTCCTTCACATTCCATCCCACCAACAGAATATTTGTTCAACCTAATTACTACGTTATCGTGTCTTGTGGCCTTAACAATTTCCTCCCAAAGTAGTCTCCCTTGTTCCCTATCTAAGTTTGGAGGACGGTAAATCACGCCTAAAATCAATTTTTCACACCCCTCTGAAAATTCTATCCAGACAGACTCTGTATGTGTTAATTCAGACTTTATAAGAACATAAGAACATAAGAACATAAGAAAGGAGAAACACTGCAGCAGGCCTGTTTGCCCATACTAGGCAGGTCCTTCACAATCCGTCCCACTAACAGAATATTTGCTCAACCCAATTTTCAATGCTACCCAAGAAATAAGCTTTGACAATTCTACCCACTCATGCGCGAGTCCCACTCAAATCCAACCCCTCTCACTCATGAATTTATCCAACCTAAATTTGAAACTACCCAAGGTCCTAGCTTCAATAACCCTACTAGGCAGACTGTTCCACTCATCAACTACCCTATTTCCAAACCAATACTTTCCTATATCCTTTCTAAATCTAAACTTATCTAACTTGAATCCATTATTGCGGGTTCTCTCTTGGAGAGATATCCTCAAGACCTTATTTATATCCCCTTTGTTAATACCCATTTTCCACTTGTATACCTCGATCATGTCTCCCCTCATTCTACGTCTTACAAGTGAATGTAATTTTAGGGTCTTCAATCTTTCTTCGTAAGGAAGATTTCTAATGCTATGTATTAATTTAGTCATTCTACGCTGAATGTTTTCTAACGAATTTATGTCCATTCTGTAATATGGAGACCAGAACTGAGCTGCGTAATCTAGGTGAGGCCTTACTAATGATGTATAAAGCTGTAATATAACCTCTGGACTTCTGTGGGGGCACTGGCAACTGCAGTGGAGGGAGCTGTTAGGGCTTTAAACTAGAAATAGTTAGTGGTATGGGTTTTGGGGGGAAAACAGAGAAGTCCCAGTGTAGTAATATTATAAGTTGTAGGAGAACTAGTAATAGGCAGAATAAGGTGGATAGTGGAAAGCTAGTGACACTAGATGACAAGGACAGTAATAGGTATAGTGGAAAAACAGAGATGAGCAGGAAGGGTAAAGAGAAAGGAGGGTCTCTAAATATATATTACACCAATAGTAGTAGTGCTAGGAATAAGATGGACGAGTTGAGATTAGTTGCAAGTACGGGTAATATTGATGTTTTTGCAATAACTGAGACATGGTTTAATATGAAAAATCGGGACTTGCCTGCCGAATGTCACATTCAGGGTTTTAAATTGTTCCAAGTAGACAGAAGTATCGGGAAAGGGGTGGGGTGGCACTCTATGTCCGTGATCATTTAAATTGTTGCATAAAAACGGGTATAAAGTCTGAATTAACACATACAGAGTCTGTCTGGATAGAATTTTCAGAGGGGTGTGAAAAATTGATTTTAGGCGTGATTTACCGTCCTCCAAACTTAGATAGGGAACAAGGGAGACTACTTTGGGAGGAAATTGTTAAGGCCACAAGACACGATAACGTAGTAATTCTAGGGACTTTAACTTTAGTCAGATTGATTGGAATTTCATGACAGGGAATTTAGAATCTAACGACTTTTTAGAAGTAGTTCAGGATTGCTTTTTGAAGCAGTTTGTAACAGAACCTACAAGGGGAAATAACCTACTTGACTTGGTTCTGGCAAGCAAGGAAACCCTTGTTAATAATTTAGAAATTACAGAGGAACTCGGCTCAAGCGACCACAAGTCAATTACCTTTAGCATTGAATGGATGTATGATAGTAGGGATAATTCAGTAATGGTCCCAGATTTTCGCTTAGCAGATTATAATGGACTTAGAGAACACTTATCAACTGTGGACTGGGGTGAAGAAGAGAGGTATCAATATGACAGTTTTCTTAACACTATACAGGCTGCCCAAAGAACATTTATCCCGTATAAAGAAATTAGATCAAGTAGAAATGACCCAAAATGGATGAATAATAGGCTCAAATATCTTTTAGGGCAGAAGAAAGGAATTTATAGGCGCATAAAAAGAGGTGAGGGTCATCTTATAAATCAGTATACTGACATTAATATAGATGAATGGTTCAGAGAACCGACAAGTTATAAATTAGACACATATGCAACATTTGGGTATCTTTATTGAGAACGTTTCGCCACACAGTGGCTTCATCGTCAATACAAAGTAGAAAGGTGTAGAGAGTTGGAGTTTTAGGTAATCAGTCCCTCGGCCTGGAGTCGATGTGTTCAGTCCATCAATCTTGTAGAAATGACAGTATATGTCCGTAGAGGTGGCTTATATACTGTAGTTAGGTGAGGTGAAGCAGCAGGAGGCGGTCATAGTGGTACCATCCACTAGTCTAGTAGATCTTCGTCCAAAGGTTGGACAAGTGTTGAAGAATTCGTTTGTATTAAGATCCCAAGATGTTGCTGTGTCAGACAGGGTATAGATGAATACAAACGAATTCTTCAACACTTGTCCAACCTTTGGACGAAGATCTACTTAGACTAGTGGATGGTACCACTATGACCCCGCCTCCTGCTGCTTCACCTCACCTAACTACAGTATATAAGCCACCTCTACGGACATATACTGTCATTTCTACAAGATTGATGGACTGAACACATCGACTCCAGGCCGAGGGACTGATTACCTCAAAACTCCAACTCTCCTTACACCTTTCTACTTTGTATTGGACTGATGAAGCCACTGTGTGGCGAAACGTTTCCTCAATAAAGATACCCAAATGTTGCATATGTGTCTAATTTATACTGACATTAAGAGGGACGTTAAAAAGGGAATAAGAAAAGCTAAACGGGACTATGAAATTAAAGTTGCTAGGGATTCAAAAACTAACCCAAAAAGTTTTTTCCAGGTTTATAGAACAAAAGTTAGGGATAAGATAGGTCCCCTTAAAAATAACTTTGGGCATCTTACTGACAAGGAGAATGATATGTGCTCTATTTTTAATAATTATTTTCTCTCGGTTTTCACACAGGAAGACATTAATAATATCCCAGTAATTAATTTTTACAGAGGCCCAGAAGAAGATAAATTATGTAATATCACAGTCACTAGCGAAATGATTATGAAACAGCTGGACCGACTGAAACAAAATAAATCGCCTGGTCCTGATGAGCTTTTTGCAAGGGTTCTTAAGGAATGCAAAATGGAACTCTGTGAACCAATATCTAACATTTTTAATTTATCTCTTCAAACAGGTGTAGTGTCTGATATGTGGAAGATAGCTAATGTAATTCCTATTTTTAAAGCAGGGGACAAGTCACTACCGTCAAACTACCGCCCAATAAGCCTGACCTCAATTGTAGGCAAATTACTAGAGTCAATTATAGCTGATATTATTAGAAGCCATCTAGATAACCATAATTTGATTAATGATACCCAGCATGGATTCACGAGGGCCGTTCCTGCCTATCAAATTTATTAACCTTCTTCAGTAAAGCTTTTGAGGCTGTTGATCACGATAAAGAATTCGATATTGTTTATTTAGACTTTAGTAAGGCTTTTGATAGAGTACCGCACCAGAGACTGTTAAAGAAAGTGGCAGCTCATGGCATTGGGGAAAAGTGCTGTCATGGATCGAGTCATGGCTCACCAATAGGAAGCAGAGAGTGTGCATAAATGGGGTTAAATCCGAATGGGGACTTGTAACAAGTGGTGTTCCACAGGGATCAGTCTTAGGCCCATTGTTATTTATAATATATATCAATGACCTTGATGAGGGAATTACTAGTGATATGAGCAAATTCGCCGACGACACGAAGATAGGTAGGATAATTGATTCAAACATAGATGTCATAGAACTTCAGGAAGATTTAGACAAACTTAATTCGTGGTCAGAAAAGTGGCAGATGCAGTTCAATGTAGATAAATGCAAGGTTCTGAAGCTCGGGAGTGTCCATAACCCAAGCACTTATAAGTTAAATAACGTAGAACTTAGCCATACAGATTGCGAGAAGGACTTGGGGGTGATGGTAAGCAGCAACCTTAAACCAAGACAGCAATGCCTAAGCGTACGTAATAAGGCAAATAGATTACTGGGATTTATATCAAGAAGTGTTAGCAACAGAAGTCCAGAGGTTATATTACAGCTTTATACATCATTAGTAAGGCCTCACCTAGATTACGCAGCTCAGTTCTGGTCTCCATATTACAGAATGGACATAAATTCGTTAGAAAACATTCAGCGTAGAATGACTAAATTAATACATAGCATTAGAAATCTTCCTTACGAAGAAAGATTGAAGACCCTAAAATTACATTCACTTGTAAGACGTAGAATGAGGGGAGACATGATCGAGGTATACAAGTGGAAAATGGGTATTAACAAAGGGGATATAAATAAGGTCTTGAGGATATCTCTCCAAGAGAGAACCCGCAATAATGGATTCAAGTTAGATAAGTTTAGATTTAGAAAGGATATAGGAAAGTATTGGTTTGGAAATAGGGTAGTTGATGAGTGGAACAGTCTGCCTAGTAGGGTTATTGAAGCTAGGACCTTGGGTAGTTTCAAATTTAGGTTGGATAAATTCATGAGTGAGAGGGGTTGGATTTGAGTGGGACTCGCACATGAGTGGGTAGAATTGTCAAAGCTTATTTCTTGGGTAGCATTGAAAATTGGGTTGAGCAAATATTCTGTTAGTGGGACGGATTGTGAAGGACCTGCCTAGTATGGGCCAACAGGCCTGCTGCAGTGTTCCTCCTTTCTTATGTTCTTATGTATGTTCTTATAAATCCCAGTAATCTATTTGCCTTATTACGTACGCTTAGGCATTGCTGTCTTGGTTTAAGGTTGCTGCTTACCATCACCCCCAAGTCCTTCTCGCAATCTGTATGGCTAAGTTCTACGTTATTTAACTTATACCCGTTTTTATGCAACAATTTAAATGATCACGGACATAGAGTGCCACCCCACCCCCTTTCCCGATACTTCTGTCTACTTGGAACAATTTAAAACCCTGAATGTGACATTCGGCAGGCAAGTCCCGATTTTTCATATTAAACCATGTCTCAGTTATTGCAAAAACATCAATATTACCCGTACTTGCAACTAATCTCAACTCGTCCATCTTATTCCTAGCACTACGACTATTGGTGTAATATATATTTAGAGACCCTCCTTTCTCTTTACCCTTACAGCTTTATACATTTATATTACAGCTTTATACATTATATTACAGCTTTATACATCATTAGTAAGGCCTCACCTAGATTACGCAGCTCAGTTCTGGTCTCCATATTACAGAATGGACATAAATTCGTTAGAAAACATTCAGCGTAGAATGACTAAATTAATACATAGCATTAGAAATCTTCCTTACGAAGAAAGATTGAAGACCCTAAAATTACATTCACTTGTAAGACGTAGAATGAGGGGAGACATGATCGAGGTATACAAGTGGAAAATGGGTATTAACAAAGGGAATATAAATAAGGTCTTGAGGATATCTCTCCAAGAGAGAACCCGCAATAATGGATTCAAGTTAGATAAGTTTAGATTTAGAAAGGATATAGGAAAGTATTGGTTTGGAAATAGGGTAGTTGATGAGTGGAACAGTCTGCCTAGTAGGGTTATTGAAGCTAGGACCTTGGGTAGTTTCAAATTTAGGTTGGATAAATTCATGAGTGAGAGGGGTTGGATTTGAGTGGGACTCGCGCATGAGTGGGTAGAATTGTCAAAGCTTATTTCTTGGGTAGCATTGAAAATTGGGTTGAGCAAATATTCTGTTAGTGGGACGGATTGTGAAGGATCTGCCTAGTATGGGCCAACAGGCCTGCTGCAGTGTTCCTCCTTTCTTATGTTCTTATGTTCCTGCTCATCTCTGTTTTTCCACTATACCTATTACTGCCCTTGTCATCTAGTGTCACTAGCTTTCCACTATCCACCTTATTCTGCCTATTACTAGTTCTCCTACAACTTATAATATTACTACACTGGGACTTCTCTGTTTTCCCCCCAAAACCCATACCACTAACTATTTCTAGTTTAAAGCCCTAACAGCTCTCTCCACTGCAGTTGCCAGTGCCCCCACCCCAGACCTGGATAAGTGAACCCCATCCCTGGCATACATGTCATTTCTGCCATAGAAGAGGTCCCAGTTGTCAATGAATGTTACTGAATTTTCCTTACAGTATTTGTCCAGCCAGCAATTGACACCAATTGCCCTGGACAGCCATTCATTTCCAACTCCTCTCCTTGGCAAAATACCACATATGACAGGGTTCCCACCCTTCTTCCTAATTATGTCTATTGCTGACCTAAACCTGCTAGTCAGGTCCTCACTCCTACGTCTGCCAACATAAGAACATAAGAAAGGAGGAACACTGCAGCAGGCCTGTTGGCCCATACTAGGCAGGTCCTTCACAATCCGTCCCACTAACAGAATATTTGCTCAACCCAATTTTCAATGCTACCCAAGAAATAAGTGCCTCCAGCACTGAGACAGCTGGACCGACTGAAACAAAATAAATCGCCGGGTCCTGATGAGCTTTTTGCAAGGGTTCTTAAGGAATGCAAAATGGAACTCTGTGAACCAATATCTAACATTTTTAATTTATCTCTTCAAACAGGTGTAGTGTCTGATATGTGGAAGATGGCTAATGTAATTCCTATTTTTAAAGCAGGGGACAAGTCACTACCGTCAAACTACCGCCCAATAAGCCTGACCTCAATTGTAGGCAAATTACTAGAGTCAATTATAGCTGATATTATTAGAAGCCATCTAGATAACCATAATTTGATTAATGATACCCAGCATGGATTCACGAGGGGCCGTTCCTGCCTATCTAATTTATTAACCTTCTTCAGTAAAGCTTTTGAGGCTGTTGATCACGATAAAGAATTCGATATTGTTTATTTAGACTTTAGTAAGGCTTTTGATAGAGTACCGCACCAGAGACTGTTAAAGAAAGTGGCAGCTCATGGCATTGGGGGAAAAGTGTTGTCATGGATCGAGTCATGGCTCACCAATAGGAAGCAGAGAGTGTGCATAAATGGGGTTAAATCCGAATGGGGACTTGTAACAAGTGGTGTTCCACAGGGATCAGTCTTAGGCCCATTGTTATTTATAATATATATCAATGACCTTGATGAGGGAATTACTAGTGATATGAGCAAATTCGCCGACGACACGAAGATAGGTAGGATAATTGATTCAAACATAGATGTCATAGAACTTCAGGAAGATTTAGACAAACTTAATTCGTGGTCAGAAAAGTGGCAGATGCAGTTCAATGTAGATAAATGCAAGGTTCTGAAGCTCGGGAGTGTCCATAACCCAAGCACTTATAAGTTAAATAACGTAGAACTTAGCCATACAGATTGCGAGAAGGACTTGGGGGTGATGGTAAGCAGCAACCTTAAACCAAGACAGCAATGCCTAAGCGTACGTAATAAGGCAAATAGATTACTGGGATTTATATCAAGAAGTGTTAGCAACAGAAGTCCAGAGGTTATATTACAGCTTTATACATCATTAGTAAGGCCTCACCTAGATTACGCAGCTCAGTTCTGGTCTCCATATTACAGAATGGACATAAATTCGTTAGAAAACATTCAGCGTAGAATGACTAAATTAATACATAGCATTAGAAATCTTCCTTACGAAGAAAGATTGAAGACCCTAAAATTACATTCACTTGTAAGACGTAGAATGAGGGAGACATGATCGAGGTATACAAGTGGAAAATGGGTATTAACAAAGGGGATATAAATAAGGTCTTGAGGATATCTCTCCAAGAGAGAACCCGCAATAATGGATTCAAGTTAGATAAGTTTAGATTTAGAAAGGATATAGGAAAGTATTGGTTTGGAAATAGGGTAGTTGATGAGTGGAACAGTCTGCCTAGTAGGGTTATTGAAGCTAGGACCTTGAGTAGTTTCAAATTTAGGTTGGATAAATTCATGAGTGAGAGGGGTTGGATTTGAGTGGGACTCGCGCATGAGTGGGTAGAATTGTCAAAGCTTATTTCTTGGGTAGCATTGAAAATTGGGTTGAGCAAATATTCTGTTAGTGGGACGGATTGTGAAGGACCTGCCTAGTATGGGCCAACAGGCCTGCTGCAGTGTTCCTCCTTTCTTATGTTCTTATGTTCTTATAATAGGATTGCTCCCATTACCTCTCATGATGTCGTCCAGACGGCTAACAATATCCTCCATCCCAGCCCCAGGAAAGCAAACCCTCTGTCTCCTACTCCTATCAATCAAACAGAAAGCCCTATCCATGTACCTAACCTGACTGTCCCCAACAACAACAATGTTTTTACCTTCCTTTGTGTCTTTCGTCGTGACGCTCCCAGAAGTCGACTCACATTCATCGGGTAGCACGGAGAATGGGTTCGATGTTTCCACAACATTCTCCTGGGTCTTCGTTGTTTCTACCTCTCCACCCGTCCTCTTGAGCCTTAACTTTGTCCCATGCGTTTTAGCCACTGTCCAGGTTCCTTTCCTGGCTTGAGGATTCTCAACAGGAGGATTACTACGAATCCTCTTGTTTTCCTCAGTCAGTCGCTGTATCTCAAGCTTAGCTACCCTCAGTTCTTCCTTCAGCTGCTGGTAGAGTAGCTCAAGAGAGGACATCTTCTTCAGACAATTTTATTCATTAAAGGTGTCCTAAGTGAATGCATTAGTGTCTATTTCTCTCAAGTTATCGGCATTCACTTGTCTTCTTAGTATGTATATGGTTTCACAGCAAGTTATCTTGAATGTATAACAACTAAAACAATATTAACACTTTACAATGTTCTTATCAGTCCTTACCTTGAAAATGCTAATTATTCAGAAAATAATAAACGTGAGAGGGTGAAAAATAGCAAGAAATATCGTGTAATTATTAAGATTAAGATTAAACTGCGTCAAAAAACAATTAAATCGCTCCATCTATTGTC
This sequence comes from Cherax destructor, assembly GCA_009830355.1. Classification (NCBI taxonomy): domain Eukaryota; kingdom Metazoa; phylum Arthropoda; class Malacostraca; order Decapoda; family Parastacidae; genus Cherax; species Cherax destructor. The sequence continues at coordinate 41,834 of WNWK01005484.1, read as the reverse complement.
ACTGAGAAAGCCAAAGCTACTAAGTCAGTTCATACCAACCCTCGTGATACACAAATTAAAAATACTCAGACATGGAGTTCTGTATGAATGTGGGTAATATTTTTTTTCCCCCAAAGTAAAGAAGAGCTGGAAGTTGTTAAGGGCCAAATCAATTCATTCCTTTAGGAAAATGTTGTGAATATACTTTTCACATATGTAGTTCTACTACAGCAATGGTCACCACATATGTAGTTCTACTACAGCAATGGTCACCACATATGTAGTTCTACTACAGCAATGGTCACCACATATGTAGTTCTACTACAGCAATGGTCACCACATATGTAGTTCTACTACAGCAATGGTCACCACATATGTAGTTCTACTACAGCAATGGTCACCACATATGTAGTTCTACTACAGCAATGGTCACCACTACTTTGGCAGAACTGCACACTGTGTTCGCTTGGCCGAAGTCCACCCAGAGTATAGAATTTAGGAATTAGTACAAACTGTGAAGTAAGATTTGTTGCAGTATTGTTATTATTATTATTATTAGTAGTAGTAGTAATAGTAGTAGTACCAACAGTAGTAATATTAGTAATAATAGTAGTACTAGTAGTAATAATAGCAGTAGTACTAGTAGTAGTAATAGCAGAAGTGCTAATAGTAGTAACAGTAGTAGTACTACTACTAATAATAGTAATAGTAGTAGTAGTAATAGTAGTAGTACTAATAGTAATAGTAGTAGTAGTAATAGTAGTAGTACTAATAGTGTTAATAGTGGTAGTAGTTAGTAGTATTGTAGTACAGGTAGTTTCAGTTATGGCTGTCACCCACACCTACCTTTCCAACATACATACAGTTTTCAAATACCTTGTTACTATTTTTTCCTTCCTGTTTGATGCCAACAATGGCAGTGAGAATATCTTGCTCTACTATCCTTGCCTTAACCATCATGATAATAACAGAGACACACCAAAAAAAATGGTTATAACTATGACCATAATTTTTAAAGGGGTGGACCGGTAAGCCAGCGGAAGGCCTCGGTCAGATGACCAAAAGCTCCAACGGCGGGTCATCATCTGACTAAGACCCGCGTCAGGAAACATTTGTCCTGTTTCTTGACGAACTTTACCTAACCTAACCATAGTAACAGATGATATTCAAACAAAACATTAGTTAGTTTCTCTCTACAGATAGTTTCACTTTGGACTTGGAAATCTGTTTATATATCAGACAGGAACTAGTGAAAGAATGCAAAATGCTTGAGTTAAAATATATGTTTCTATTTCTACTAGCCGGTGGGGGGGGAGGAGGTACTGGAGGAACGAATTATAAAGGATATGTAACAGTGAAGAGAGTGGTGAAGAGAGTGGTGAGAGATTGCAAAAGAAGAGCGGATGAAAGAATGGGAGAGGCTCTGTCAAGAAATTTTGCTGAAAACAAGAAAAATTTTTGGAGTGAGATAAACAAGGTAAGAAAGCCTAGGGAACAAATGGATTTGTCAGTTAAAAACAGAGTAGTGGAGTTAGTAGATGGGGAGCTGGAGGTATTGGGTAGATAGCGGAAATATTTTGAGGAACTTTTAAATGTCGATGAAAAAAGGGAGGCGGTAATTTCATGTACTGGCCAGGGAGGTACAACATCGTTTAGGAGTGAAGAAGAGCAGGATGTGAGTGTGGGGGAGGTGCGTGAGGCAATACGTAGAATGAAAGGGGGTAAAGCAGCTGGAATTGACGGGATCATGACAGAAATGTTAAAAGCAGGGGAAGATATAGTGCTGGAGTGGTTGGTATTTTAATTTAATAAATGTATGAAAGAGGGGAAGGTACCTAGGGATTGGCAGAGAGCATGTATAGTTCCTTTATATAAAGGGAAGGGGGATAAAAGAGAGTGTAAAAATTATAGGGGAATAAGTTTACTGAGTATACCAGGTAAAGTGTATGGCAGGGTTATTATTGAAAGAATTAGAGGTAAGACAGAGAGTAGGATTGCAGATGAGCAAGGAGGCTTTATATGTGAACAGTATTTAGATGAAGGTAGAGAAGTTTTTATTGCATTTATGGATTTAGAAAAGGCATATGATAGAGTGGATAGGGGAGCAATGTGGCAAATGTTGCAAGTGTATGGAATAGGTAGTAAGTTACTGAAGGTTGTAAAGAGTTTTTATGAGGATAGTGAGGCTCAGGTTAGGGTGTGTAGGAGAGAGGGGGATGTGTAATGTAGGAGGGAGGGGATGTGTAATGTCACCATGGTTGTTTAATATATTTATAGATGGGGTTGTAAAAGAAGTAAATGCTAGGGTGTTGGGGAGAGGGGTGGGATTAAATTATGGAGAATTAAATGCAAAATGGGAGTTGACACAGTTATTTTTTGCTGATGATACTGTGCTTATGGGAGATTCTAAAGAAAAGTTGCAAAGGTTAGTGGACGAGTTTGGGAGAGTGTGTAAAGGTAGAAAGTTAAAAGTGAACATAGATAAGAGTAAGGTGATGAGGGTATCAAACGATTTAAATAAAGAAAAATTGGATATCACAATGGAGAGAGGGATTATGGAAGAAGTAAATGTTTTCAGATATTTGGGAGTTGACGTGTCAGCGGATGGGTTTATGAAGGATGAGGTTAACCATAGAATTGATGAAGGAAAAAAGGTGAGTGGTGCGTTGAGGTATCTGTGGAGACAAAAACGTTATCCATGGAGGCAAAGAAGGGAATGTACGAAAGTATAGTGGTACCAACACTCTTATATGGGTGTGAAGCATGGGTTGCAAATGCTGCAGGGAAGAGGAGGCTGGAGGCAGTGGAGATGTCCTGTCTAAGGGCAATGTGTGGTGTAAATATTATGCAGAAAATTCGGAATGTGGAAATTAGGAGAAGGTGTGGAGTTACTAAAAGTATTTGTCAGAGGGCTGAAGAGGGGTTGTTGAGGTGGTTTGGTCATTTAGAGAGAATGGATCAAAGTAGAATGACTTGGAGAGCGTATAAATCTGTAGGGGAAGGAAGGCAGGGTAGGGGTCGTCCTAGAAAATGTTGGAGGGAAGGGGTAAAGGAGGTTTTGTGGGCGAGGGGCTTGGACTTCCAGCAAGCATGTGTGAGCGTGTTAGATAGGAGTGAATGGAGACGAATGGTTTTTGGGACATGACGATCTGTTGGAGTGTGAGCACGGTAACATTTTGTGAAGGGATTTAGGGAAACCAGTTAATTGATTTAGTTGGACTTGAGTCCTGGAAATGGGAAGTACAATGCCTGCACTTTAAAGGAGGGGTCTGAGATAGTGACAGCTGGGAGGGACTATTCTCAGCTGTCGTATCTGAGCTCCTCTGCAAAGACAGTGATTATGTATGAGTGTGGTGAAAGTGTTGAATGATGATGAAAGTATTTTTCTTTTTGGGGATTTTCTTTCTTTTTGGGTCACCCTGCCTCGGTGGGAGACGGCCGACTTGTTGAAAAAAAAAATGTAGCAGTGATAAATGAATGGATGAAGAAGGAAGAAGACTAATTAAGATGCAAACCACTGCCCTCACGAGGGACTAACACACACACCTCGCCCTCTTCTTTACTGTAACAGACCTTTCATTACACTAGCATACTCCACACACTCCCCCTTCAATATTTCTCTGGCTCTTCGTCTTCTCAAGGACATTCCACAACCCTTCCATTAACTCCACAACCCTTCCATTAACTCCACAACCCTTCCATTAACTCCACAACCCTTCCATTAACTCCACAACCCTTCCATTAACTCCACAACCCTTCCATTAACTCCACAACCCTTCCATTAACTCCACAACCCTTCCATTAACTCCACAACCCTTCCATTAACTCCACAACCCTTCCATTAACTCCACAACCCTTCCATTAACTCCACAACCCTTCCATTAACTCCACAACCCTTCCATTAACTCCACAACCCTTCCATTAACTAGTTGACTCTCCCGCCCTTCCCACCTAGTTCCGACATGAACTGAATCCTACCTGATGATTCCTAACATCTGCTCCTGGATACCCGTCCCCAGGTGCTACGGAATCTGTTAATAATGTGTGTGAGAGATAGATAGATAGAGGTGTGTGTGGTGTGTGTGTAGCTGTGTTAGTGTGTGTAGCTGTGTGTGTACGTGTGTTTGTAGGTGTGTTTGTAAGTGTGTGTGTGTGGTGTGTATGTGTGTGTGTGTACTCACCTAATTGTGGTTGCAGGGGTCGAGACTTAGCTCCTGGCCTCGCCTCTTCACTGACCACTACTAGGTCCTCTCTCTCCCTGCTCCATGAGATTTATCATACCTCGTCTTAAAGCTATGTATGGTTCCTGCCTTCACTACATCACTTGCTAGACTATTCCACTTCCTGACTACTCTATGGCTGAAGAAATACTTCCTAACATCCCTTTGACTCATCTGAGTCTTCAACTTCCAATTGTGACCCCTTGTTTCTGTGTCCCCTCTCTGGAACATCCTGTCTCTATCCACCTTATCTATTCCACGCAGTATTTTGTATGTCGTTATCATATCTCCCCTAACCCTCCTGTCTTCCAGTGTCGTCAGGCCGATTTCCCTTAACCTTCTTCATAGGACATTCCCCTTAGCTCCGGAACTAACCTTGTTGCAAATCTTTGCACTTACTCTAATTTCTTGACGTGCTTGACCAGGTGTGGGTTCCAAACTGGTGCTGTATACTCCAATATGGGCCTGACGTACACAGTGTACAGTGTCTTGAACGATTCCTTACTAAGGTAACGGAACGCTATTTTTCTCAGGTTTGCCAGGCGCCCATATGCTGCACCAGTTATCTGGTTGATGTGTGCTTCCGGAGACGTGCTCGGTGTTATACTCACCCTAAGATCTTTCTCCTTGGCCACATAGCCTATACTCTGTCTGCGGTCTTCTTTGCCCTTCCCCGATCTTCATGACTTTACATTCAGCGGAGTTAAACTCGAGAAGCCAGTTGCTGGACCACATGTCCAGTCTGTCCAAGGTCTCTTTGTAGTCCTGCCTGATCCTCATCTGATTTAATTCTCCTCATAAACTTCACATCATCTGCGAACAGGGACACTTCTGAGTCTATCCCTTCCATCATGTCATTCACATATACCAAAAATAGCACTGGTCCTAGGACTGACCCTTGTGGGACCCCGCTCGTCACAGGCGCCCACTGTGATACCTCATCACGTACCTTGACTCGTTGCTGCCTCCCTGTCAGGTATTATCTGATCCATTGCAGTGTCCTTCCTGTTATACGTGCTTGATCGTGTGTGTGTGTGTGTGTGTGCGCCCGCGCTCACGCACGCACACTATTAACTAATGCGTCCACGTACACATTAGTTAACAGGCTTGTTATACAATATTTGCTGAGCACAAAACGAGTCCGGGGACTGGAAAAGCGAGTCTGCATTCTCCCGCTTCACGTTATATCCAAAAGAAAAAGAAATGCAGTTATAAAGACAGGATGCCATCCATAGTAAGGAAAAAAAGGGCAGTCGGGGAGGAACTCTCGAGGAAATCAACTCATCTGGCAGAGAGGTCGGAATTCTCCACGTTCCAGCCACACTGAATGCTGGGCACGTCTCCAGCTCCCGTATTGCTGGAGGCGCCATGAAGGGAGCAACGAAGTGCTGGGAGAATTTGGTCGGCGAAGAAGTCTAGAGAAAGACCTAAGTGATGGGGGCAAGTGAGCAGAGTGGTCGACAAAAAACATAAAAACAAAATCAAAGAAATCTCTGTAGAACGCCTACTAGCCCATGCAAGGCAGGTCATACTTGAACCCAGATGTCGACACCCTGAACGTTTTCCTAATTATTTGCTTCAGTGACAGTACTCGTACTTGGACATCTGTTCAACACTCTAGTTTCATTTTGAACTTATCAATATTGAATCCATAGATTCGAGCTCCGCTGTGATTTAGCATCTTTTGTATATTCCCTTTACAAGTGCTTGTGCACTACTTGTACACCTAAATTATATTTTTTTACTTATTTTTAAACTTTCTTTAGTAAAAGTTCATTACTCATGATTTATTGGAAATATTCTTAATGTAAGAAAATAACTTTGACATGTATTTCTGTGTATTTTCAATATGTATGTCTATGTTCATTCTCTAAAATGTAGATGTGATGTGCGCGGCATCATGTGAACGAGGCCATAACATACAGACTCAAAATTACCATAACCTTTACATTTTCAACACAGTTTTTTGTCACAACTTTCTTGGATGTTTGCAACTCACAATCTTTTACATAATTCTCTTCAAGGGAGAAGAGTAAAGAATTTATCTAAAATATACTAATTTCTTGTTGATTCGTCACACCAAGATTTTGACCACTTTCCCCACAATAACTATTTTTTTTATCGTCGCCTTATTTAACACATCTACAATAGCTTTTAGAACTGTAACCATCTAGTAGATGATACAACTACAGAAGCATTTGTAGTTTGTTTAATAAACGTTTATTCTTTTGTGGTTTCACTCACTGCCTACAGACTGAAAATATTATTGATATACCCATCAAAACTTGGAATGTGTTTCCGTAGAGTAATATATTTATAATGTTAACACGTTACTTGAACTACACCTCACCACTTTTATCCCATAAATTTTCATGCCGGCAGTGGCCGGAGGGAGTGGATGATGGGGAGAGAACCTTTCGTTTTTCTATCTTTGACTCATACACCTAGATAACTCAGCAGATAACTTCAGTGTGGATTGCCAAGTCCCCTGCTATGACTATCACTAACTTCTACGTACACTCACCTCTCCACACTTGCATCCCACTACACTCACCTCTACCACACCCTACTAGTTACTACACTTTGCAAAGCTTGAAATATCTACGTAGTTGAAGTAGGACTAGAGGGATAGGTAAAGAGGATACCCAGAAAAACAGAACAACGTGAGAAGAAATTATGCAGGAATGGGAAGTTTCCTCAATCAGGTTCAACAGGATAAAGCGAAAGGACAGATAATCCACGATATGAAGGAGGGACGAAGTAAATGTTTCAGGAAATTAAAGCAATATTCATACCGTACAGAAAAAAGCTAAAGGAAAAAACAAACAGCCTTTAATTTAACTAAAACTGCCATAGTGACAAAATCAAGTTGCAAAAGAGCGTAGGAAAAGTTGAGATAAAAGATAAAGAGAGAATTTAGAAATTAATACGCAAGGATAAGCAAGGAGACTGAACCTGAATCCGAAAATATTCTTCAGACACACAAGAAGAAAGGAAAGACTTTCTTAAGAGACTGAAGAGGACTGTGTTCCCACAGATGATGACCCACAAGCAAGTGAAGAACCCAAGAGAGGATTTAGGGAGATCTTGAGGTAACAGTAGTGGTATCTGAAAACGTAAGGGAAACCGAACCAATGAACCTGGACAAGTATCTATATAGTATATATTAAAAAAGGAAGCAATAAAGCTATCGAGTGTAGCGAACACCATAAAAACAATATATACTCCATGGATGTACTGAGTGAATCTACTGTGATTTTATGACAGGTTATAACATACGAGTAAATTATCGGACATCTGGCAAATTCTATATGTATCACAATATATAATCATGGAAACAGACACGAAACGCTTAACTGCAGACCACTGTCACTGACATTACACAGGATATGCGTCCGTCATGTCTGGTCAAGAATGACAGTGATACTGCATCTCTCTCGCGAGTCACGAACAAACATTATTTATCTGAATCAAGAATGGTGGCTGAGACTTGCTGTGACGTGGGAAGTTCAAAAAGAAGTGGCAGAAAAAAATGAAAGCTCATTTTATCGCTTTACTGTCAAATGAGATCGGAAAAGTGGCTAGCGGCGGTCATGAGACTGTCTACAGACTGCACCAGCCTGTGTAGCCAACATTTCACCTTATGTAGATAGTAATCATTCATGCTTACAACAAAATATAATTGAATTTTTAAGGTAAAATCATTATTAAGTAATTAAACTTTATAATCCCAACATTAATTACGTAAATAAGTCTGTTAAATATGAAGATGACGCCAGACAGCTGCAGTTAACACTGACATTGACAATAACACTGTTAACTAGATAGATACTTTGAATTGTATCCTGGTGTCTTAAGTAAATACCTCTTTCGTTTTCTGGTCAAACTGATACATGTTACGTCAGCATGTGATACTGTGTTGGCTGACTCTTGACTTAGTTCATTCCAACAACACTGGTTACCGGTGCTGTATATTTCAGAATTCACTCTCACAACAACTTCAACTACAAACAGTACTTACTGCCTCTCAGTGCGAGCACACCTTCCCGAGGTCGTCCACACCTGCACAGTGACTTACTGCCTCTCAGTGCGAGCACACCTTCCCGAGGTCGTCCACACCTGCACAGTGACCTACTGCCTCTCAGTGCGAGCACACCTTCCCGAGGTCGTCCACACCTGTACAGTGACCTACTGCCTCTCAGTGCGAGCACACCTTCCCGAGGTCGTCCACACCTGTACAGTGACCTACTGCCTCTCAGTGCGAGCACACCTTCCCGAGGTCGTCCACACCTGCACAGTGACCTACTGCCTCTCAGTGCGAGCACACCTTCCCGAGGTCGTCCACACCTGTACAGTGACCTACTGCCTCTCAGTGCGAGCACACCTTCCCGAGGTCGTCCACACCTGTACAGTGACCTACTGCCTCTCAGTGCGAGCACACCTTCCCGAGGTCGTCCACACCTGCACAGTGACCTACTGCCTCTCAGTGCGAGCACACCTTCCCGAGGTCGTCCACACATGCACGGTGACCTACTGCCTCTCAGTGCGAGCACACCTTCCCGAGGTCGTCCACACCTGCACAGTGACCTACTGCCTCTCAGTGCGAGCACACCGTCCCGAGGTCGTCCACACCTGCACAGTGACCTACTGCCTCTCAGTGTGAGCACATCTTCCCGAGGTCGTCCACGCCTGCACAGTGACCTACTGCCTCTCAGTGCGAGCACACCGTCCCGAGGTCGTCCACACCTGCACAGTGATCTACTGACTCTCAGTGCGAGCACACCTTCCCGAGGTCGTCCACACCTGCACAGTGACCTACTGCCTCTCAGTGCGAGCACACCTTCCCGAGGTCGTCCACACCTGCACAGTGACCTACTGCCTCTCAGTGCGAGCACACCGTCCAGAGGTCGTCCACACCAGCACAGTGATCTACTGCCTCTCAGTGCGAGCACACCTTCCCGAGGTCGTCCACACCTGCACAGTGACCTACTGCCTCTCAGTGCGAGCACACCTTCCCGAGGTCGTCCACACCTGCACAGTGACTTACTACCTCTCAGTGCGAGCACACCGTCCCGAGGTCGTCCACACCTGCACAGTGATCTACTGACTCTCAGTGCGAGCACACCTTCCCGAGGTCGTCCACACCTGCACAGTGACCTACTGCCTCTCAGTGCGAGCACACCTTCCCGAGGTCATCCACACCTGCACAGTGACCTACTGCCTCTCAGTGCGAACACACCTTCCCGAGGTCGTCCACACCTGCACAGTGACATACTGCCTCTCAGTGCGAGCACACCTTCCCGAGGTCGTCCACACCTGCACAGTGACCTACTGCCTCTCAGTGCGAGCACACCTTCCCGAGGTCGTCCACACCTGCACAGTGACCTACTGCCTCTCAGTGCGAGCACACCTTTCCGAGGTCGTCCACGCCTGCACAGTGACCTACTGCCTCTCAGTGCGAGCACACCTTCCCGAGGTCGTCCACACCTGCACAGTGATCTACTGCCTCTCAGTGCGAGCACACCTTCCCGAGGTCGTCCACACCTGCACAGTGACCTACTGCCTTTCAGTGCGAGCACACCTTCCCGAGGTCGTCCACACCTGCACAGTGACCTACTGCCTCTCAGTGCGAGCACACCTTCCCGAGGTCGTCCACACCTGCACAGTGAGCTACTGCCTCTCAGTGTAAGCACACCTTCCCGAGGTCGTCCACGCCTGCACGGTGAGCTACTGCCTCTCAGTGTAAGCACACCTTCCCGAGGTCGTCCACGCCTCCACGGTGAGCTACTGCCTCTCAGTGTAAGCACACCTTCCCGAGGTCGTCCACGCCTGCACAGTGAGCTACTGCCTCTCAGTGTAAGCACACCTTCCCGAGGTCGTCCACGCCTGCACAGTGACCTACTGCCTCTCAGTGCGAGCACACCTTCCCGAGGTCGTCCACGCCTGCACGGTGAGCTACTGCCTCTCAGTGTAAGCACACGTTCCCGAGGTCGTCCACGCCTGCACGGTGACCTACTGCCTCTCAGTGCGAGCACACCTTCCCGAGGTCGTCCACGCCTGCACGGTGACCTACTGCCTCTCAGTGTAAGCACACCTTCCCGAGGTCGTCCACGCCTGCACGGTGACCTACTGCCTCTCAGTGTGAGCACACCTTCCCGAGGTCGTCCACGCCTGCACGGTGAGCTACTGCCTCTCAGTGTAAGCACACCTTCCCGAGGTCGTCCACGCCTGCACGGTGACCTACTGCCTCTCAGTGCGAGCACACCTTCCCGAGGTCGTCCACGCCTGCACGGTGACCTACTGCCTCTCAGTGTAAGCACACCTTCCCGAGGTCGTCCACGCCTGCACGGTGAGCTACTGCCTCTCAGTGTAAGCACACCTTCCCGAGGTCGTCCACGCCTGCACGGTGAGCTACTGCCTCTCAGTGTAAGCACACCTTCCCGAGGTCGTCCACGCCTGCACGGTGACCTACTTCAATGATACCATCATCCTGGATCCCCAACTCACGGATGCGTTACTCAGGTACACAGAATGGGCTAAATTGAAAATACATTTATGTAAAATTAATATACATTAAAACTGTGACGTCAAATAATAATAATATCTTTATTTCTACAAGTACATGTACAAGTTATACAGGCCTAACTGACATCAATGACATACTATTACATAGAAAGCCACTTGTTATTACCTGGTGTTTGTTATGCAGAGCATTTCGGGCAAATTAGGTAAATTTTGTCCCAGGATGCGACCCACACCAGTCGACTAACACCCACGTGCCCAATTTACTGGTAGGTGAACATAGACAGCCGGTGCAAGGAAACATGCTCAATGTTTCTACCCTTGCTGGGAATCGAACCCGGACCCCTCACCTTGTGAAGCGAGAACTTTTGCCATCAGACCACTGGCCACAGTAAAATATACTTTTTTATGTATTCTACGAACCTGTTTGGCTGACATTTCTATTCACATTTTATTTATTTACAACTTTGCAACATTGTTAATATAGTTAACTTGCTTATATCATTAATATAAATACAATTACATAATAATAATAATAATAATAATAATAATAATAATAATAATAATAATAATAATAATTTTTATTGTGACATGATACAAAGATGTACATAGTTCATAGATATAAATGGGGTGTACATGCCAAAAGCCCCTAATATGCAGAGCATTGTGGGCATTCTTAAAATTAATTAACAATAGACTAAATGGTAAGAATTATAGTAGACAATTTATTTTGAATATAAGTTGAACGTGATGCAATTTATTAAATCAGATCAAACAAATTAAAACAATTAATTGTATTGCAATAACAGTTTATATGGTCATTAGTTGAGTTACAAAGAGTACAAGAGTACAAGAGAATGGATTATTTTATTTGTTAATGCTATAGAAACAAAATTAGCTAAGTATGCATTATTTATAATAGGTTTATACATTTAAGTGATTAATTAACTTTGTCGGTAATGTTAAATATTGTGTATTTAGTTTTCGGTGAGTAGGTGGTTTTTCAGCAGAGTTTTGAACTGAGGTACAGGCAGGGTTTCTTTGGCAATCACAGGTAATGAATTCCAAATTTTTGGGCCTTTAATGTGCATTGACATTTTACATAGTGTGAGGTGGACACGGGGAACATCGAAGAGTGATCTGTGTCTTGTGTTATGGTCATGTGTCCTGTTAAGGTTGGTAAGGAGAAGTTTGAGTGGTGGGTTAATATTTGAGTTTAGTGTTCTATGTATGTAATAGGCACAGTAAAAAGTATGGATGTCTTGTATGGTGAGTAAGTTTAGATTTTTGAATAGTGGTGGAGTATGTTGTCTGGAGTGGGAATTTGTTATCATTCTGACTTCAACCTTTTGTTGTGTTATTAATGGTCTGAGATGATTTATTGATGTAGAGCCCCATGCGCAGATTCCATAGGTGAGGTAGTGGTAAATGAGTGAGTGATACAGGGCAAGGAGAGCTGGTTGTGGAACATAGTACCGTATCTTGGACAGTATTCCCACGGTCTTGGAGACTTTCTTGGAAATTTATTGTATATGTGTCTGAAATTTGAGGCCACTGTCAAGATGGATTCCTAAGAATTTTCCCTCTGAGTTTTGTGACAAGTGATCCGTTTATCATTATGTTAAGTGGAACATTTGTAGCTCTGTTTCCAAACTGAATGAAATAGGTTTAATCAATATTGAGAGTAAGCTTGTTAGTCATCATCCAGGTAGATATTTTCTGCAATTCAGCATTTACAGTGTTGGCTAGTGTGTCTGGGCTTGGGTGTGAGATAACGTATGTAGTGTCATCTGCAAATAGTATGGGTTTGAGCAGTTGAGATGCATTTGGTAGGTCGTTTATGTAAATGAGAAAGAGAAGTGGGCCAAGAACACTTCCTGTGGGACACCAACTGTAATTGTTTGAGTGGTAGAGCAAGCTCCATTTGTATACACATATTGGCTTCTGTTGCTAAGGTATGATTTTAGGTAGTTGAGGGAGTGTCCTCTTATACCATAGTGTGATAATTTTAGGTGTAACAGATCATGGTCAACTGTATCAAAAGCTTTATGTAAATAAATGAAGATTCCCAATGGGATTTCTTTTTTTCTCGAGAGCGGTGTATATTATTTCTAGCATGTGTATAATAGCATCATTTGTGTTTTTATTAGGCCTGAATCCAAAATGACAGTGGTTGAGTACGTCGTGGGAGATGAGGTATTAATAGATCTGCCTATGAATTAATTTTTCAAAGATTTTGGAGAGAAGAGGTAAGTTAGATATTGGCCTATAGTTATTCAGGTCTGTTTGATCTCCTCCTTTATGTGTGGTGGTAACCCTCGCTATTTTGAGTATTGATGGGAAGGACCGTCAAAATACGGTCCTGAAAGCATGGTATTTGCGCCGGTCCTCCTACTCCCCCTGCGCATCTAGGTTCCTGTTCTCTATTTCTGACCAATCACAAGCCTTCTGCGAGTCGCTCCAGCTGCGTGAGACCGCGTCTGCTCGCTTCCCATTGGTTGAGAGACCAAAATGTAAACACTTCTCACTTGGCGTCACCCAGAGCCGGATTTTTGCTCTAGTTCCACTCATATACATTGTGATTATACTTTCTACAATGTCGGTAAGTACTGATTGTTGTGTCCAGTGTGTAAATGAATAGTTTAGGCATGTTTTGAGATATATATCAGAAGTTAGATATGCATAATATGAGTGTACCATGCAATTGAAAAAAGTGCAACAAAAGAGGACCGTTAAAATACGGTCCCGCCCGTCACGGCCACATTTTAAATTTCAGTAAATAAATATTTATATAAAAATTTCTAGTGCATATATGAATTCTGTAGTTTTCTGGGTGTGTACAGAACATTCTTATTGTCATTCCAGATCAATGAGAAATTGTTCTATGGTGAATCCTCCAAAGAAAAGTCCAAATATCTCTGCATTTTGGAGGAAAGTGACTCAGATCCAGAGCCAGATGACCTGGAATTACTTGACAGTGGTGATGAATACTTGCCACCTGATGCACAGGTGTCAAGTGATGATGAGGAGGTAGATAGGCCATCCAAAAAGCCTAAATTAGCCAAGAAAAAGAAAGGTATTGTGATCGAGGAGTACCCTGATGAAGAAGCTCTTCATGATGAGCTTGCTGTTCAAGCTGATGCTGCATGGAAGGAAGATATCAATAATGACTCTTTGAGTGTATACCAACATGAAAAGCCTCTTGCAATTAAGTGTCCATTTGATTATTTTAGCCAGTTTTTTACCCCAAATATGATAGAAAGCATGACATATCAAACTAATTTGTATGCCAAGCAAAAAACATAGATGCTACTTTTGTAACTAATGGTGAAGAAATAATCCAGTTCATAGGTATTCTGTTGTTTATGGGTATTTGTTCATACCCATCCCTAGATGATTATTGGGCAAGTTCAACTAAGGCAATCCAGGTTGCAGAAGTCATGTCATCTAAGAGGTTTAGGTTGCTTAGGCGTACAGTTCATTTCAATGATAACACCCAAAAGCATAAGGACAGATTCCACAAAATAAGGCCTCTTTACACTGCACTAACTAAAAATTGCTTGCAAGTTCCAGCTACACCCAGGCAGTCTATTGATGAAGTAATGGTTGGTTTCAAGGGTAAAACTGCTGGAAATCTCAGACAGTACATCAAAACTAAACCAGACAAATGGGGTTTCAAATTATTTTGTCGTGCAAGTGAAGATGGAATCATACCTGATATAATCATGTATGAAGGCAAAACGACATTTCAAAACCATCCAATAAAGCTGCCAGATGAAGAAACTAAACTACCAATAAGTTCAAAGATTGTTCTGGTACTTGCAACAACTCTCAACAAAAGAAAGACATCAGCAATCTATGCTGACAATTTCTTTTCAAGTATACCTTTGGTCAAGGTACTAAGAGACAAGTATAACTGCAGGTACACTGGAACAGTACGTGAAAATAGATGTGGTAAACCAGAACTGATGCCTGTCAAACTAATGGAAAAGAACATAGTGCCTAGAGGCACTTTTGAATTCAAAACCAATGATGGTATCCTTGTTGTAAGGTGGAAAGACAACAAAGCTGTGACTTTAGTGACAAATGATGTGGGAGTGGAACCTGTGACTCTTATTGAAAGATATAACAAGGAATCTAAGACTAAAGACAACTTCCAGTGCCCTGCAGTCATCAAGAACTATAATGCACACATGGGAGGTATTGACAAAAGTAATATGTTGGTACATATGTACAAAACACCAATGAAATCTAAACGTTGGTACATGCGGCTGTTTGCCTATGTTATTGATCTTTCTGTTGTGAATGCATGGCTTGTTCACTGCTGTGATTGTCGGTCACTAAAAGCCAAATGCATGCCACTGAAGCAATTCAGGCTTGAAGTCTCTGTCACTGCAAGATCCAAAGGACAAAAGTATGGACGCAGCAACATAAGATCAAATCCAAGACCTTCAACAAGTACTTCCAGTGGTAACAGTGATGATGGTTTGCAAGCCTTGCAATTGCCATCTCCAATGCAGTACCAACGTGCAGCTAGGCCTGATGACAGTGTGAGGTTGGATAACATGCTACCTCACTGGCCATCAAAAGGAAAGACATTGTCATGCAAGTATTGCAGCACAAAGAAACGTCATGTTACAACCTCATTTTTCTGTTCAACATGCAAAGTTAACCTATGCATCAAGAAGGAAACAAATTGCTTCATAGCCTTTCATTCTAGTAATTAGTTATCTATAATGATTGTTCTTACTCAGGGAATTCAGTTTTATCCCTTTGCAATGTGTGCATCTTTCTTTTTGGTACATGTTTATATTTTTTTTATACTTACAAATTGCTTTTAAACAAGTTCCATTTATGTTTTTGATATTGTCTACTAGTATAATAAATTAGAAAAATACTTATTTGGTGTTTCATTAACAATTGCAAATTTGCAACATTCAGAATTTGACACCCTTTACCGGGCGGGACCGTAAAAATACGGTCCTTGAATATTCGCAATTGCGCGAAAAGTTATTTTTATAATTTCAATTATATGGTCTCATTATCCTTACATTGAGCTACTCTATCCACTCATATGAAATACATTTCGAAATTATCATTTTCAGGGGAGTGCCCGGTAAAGGGTTAAAGAGTGTTGCAATAATTGGTGACAGAACTTGAGCTTTTTTTTTTATATATAAAAGGTGGTAAGTTATTTAGATCTCCTGATCTCAAGCCTTGTTTTTTAATGTGTTGATTACAAGTGAGACTTCTGTTGGGTTGGTCGGAGCTAAGAATAGTGTATTCGGGTAGGTGCCAGTGAGGTAGTCGTTAGGTGGAGTGTTTGAACTTGGGATTTTGCTAAAAAGAATCTAAAACACTTTAGCACCTGAGTTAGCACCTTAATTATTTTAACAAATGTTTATATGAGTGTGATCCTAGAACTAGTCTTAAGAACAATGTATTATGCTAAACTTAATAATGAATTCACTAACTCTGAGCGTCAAATAAGTCTAAAATAATATATAGATATATTTATCACAAGTAATAGTGATCGAATGAAAATAGCGTGTTTGACTGACAAAATGGTGGACACAGTTGCTCCAGGGATGAGACTGCAGAATTTCTTTAGATAAAGACAGAATAAAGCAACAAAAAGCACGCACGGCAAAGACTCTAAAGGACTTAGCAGTGTCTTCAGATACCACATCCAAAAAGAAAAAGAAAATCCCGAACACCGTACATGTTGTATGTCAAGTTATTACAGAATAAGCATATACAGGAGGTCAGGTTAGGTAAGGTTCGTCATAGTCAGATGATGACTCGCCGTTGGAGCTTTTGGTCATCTGACGGAGGTCTTCCGCTGGCTTACCGGTCCATCCCATTAAAAATTATGGTCATAGTTATAACCATTTTTCATGACTATTCATGTTCAGGAGAAACTGAAAGGTTTGAACTACGAGTTAAGAGTAAACGAACTGAACCTAATATTCTGTTAAGAGAGAAGGACCGGGGATGACATACCTGGTAGATCAGGGTCTGATCAACCAGGCTGTTACTGCTGGCGCACGCAAACTGACGTACAAACCACAGCCCGGTTGGTCAGGTGCTGACTTTAGGTGCCTGTCCAGTGCCTTCTTGAAGACAGCCAGGGGTCTATTGGTAATCCCCCTTATGTATGCTGGGAGGCAGTTGAACAGTCTTGGGCCCCGGACACTTATGGTGTTGTCTCTCAGTGTACTCGTGGCGCCCCTGCTTTTCATCGGGGGAATATTGCATCTCCTGCCGAGTCTTTTGCTTTCATAGGGAGTGATTTTCGTGTGCAGTTTTAGTACCAATCCCTCCAGGACCTTCCAAGTGTATATTATCATGTATCTCTCTCGCCTGCGTTCCAGGGAATACAGATCAAGGACCTTCAACTGTTCCCAGTAATTTAGGTGCATTATCTCCAGCCTTGAAGGGGGCTGTTAGTGTACAGCAGTGCACTAAGATAAATAAAAGATTAATCATCAGACAGGTTAAAAAAAAGACAAATAAAAACCACAAAAACTAAAGGACACAAAACTAAAAACAAAGGTGAGTTATAGAGATAGTTCGAAATATTTTTTAAGTGTAAGATTTTAAACATTTTAAGTTTCACCAAAATTGTAGAAAATATCATTTGAGCAAGATATTACCCAGCAGTCCCACTAAAATAATTTTACATGTGCAAGTAAATAGTTCGTCTTCTTATCCTCTTCTTTGATAGATCTTCTGACTTGACTAGATGAGGACTAGTAACCTCCTCAAGGTGGGAAGGATCGTCAGTGTCAAACAGGGTAAGCACTTGAAAGGGAGGCACTGCACCTCCTCCCTCCCTGACTATATTTGTCAATAACTGCTGGCATTGTATTTTGGTGAACAAATGGTCTCTCTCTCTCGTTTGTAAAAACATTACGTTGTGTTGCTGTGTCTGACAGGTATCGTTCCAGACCATGGCGCTGAAATCTTCTTCAGGCTGAGGGACTTACCATCTCTAACTATTCCACCAAGGTTGATTGACTGATTACATCTTTACTTCGCCACTATTCTTGCTGCCCACAATGCGTTCTCCTCTGTATTTGACTGATAAAGCCTACCGTGTAGGCGATACGTTTCAACAGTAAAGACACCTAACTGTTGCACATGCGTCTTAATCATCAAAATAATTACGAAATACGTCCTAAGTAAATTTTCAAATTTAATTATATCCAATGTGTTTTGAGAATTATAGAAAATGCTGTTAAGTAGGAAAATGAGCAGGATGAGAAAGGGGCAGGGAGGCAATCTCTAAAGAGTTTCTAGAGTAGTAAAGAATAGGACCAAGAGACCAGATATCGGTAATTTCAACCATTTAAATGGTTAAGAAGCAGGACCAGGAGCTGTTTTTCGACCAACTGAATAAAGTTCAGTAAGTACTATTCCAGTTACACACTACCGTGGTCACTGAATACATTTGGTCCACAACAAACACTCAACTCTCTCACCCCAACACATGCACTAAAAACACTTAAAAACACATTGACTTAACCACATTGTGTTGACTCTTTCTCAACACAGTCAACACACTTATCCTAACACAACACACACACTAATACAATTAGCACCCATACCCCAACACGGCAACACCCCCAACACCCAACACGTCAACAACCCATCACCCCACACCGCAACACCCTACAACCCATCACCCCACACCGCAACACCCTTCAACCCATCACCCCACACCGCAACACCCTACAACCCATCACCCCACACCACAACACCCTACAACCCATCACCCCACACCTCAACACTCACATCCCTACACACTCACCTCACCAAATATCTTGTTTTTCTGCCGATGGTTTCTGGGCGATAACATGATAGAGCTTCCTCTCTACGTTTTTGTTATATGCTGGATGATGGGGAAGCGGAGAGACAAGAGAGAGAGGGAGGCAGGAACGAGAGAGAGAGGGGAGGAGAGAAACAAAAGAGGGGAAGGGCAGGGAGACAAGATAGAGAGGGGAAGAGCAGATAAAAAAGAGAGGGAAAGGGCAGGGAGACAAGATTAGGGAAGGCTGAAAAAAACGAAAACTTGGATAGACAAGATATGGAGGCAGGGAAGGAAACATGCGAGTGGGAAATAAAAGCAATAAGAGAGAGACAAAGGTAATGAGACAAAAGAGAAGAAGGGTAGGCAGGGAGGTATTTCTGTGTGTAAGACTTATTCTTAGTCATTTTTTTGAGATATGCTGAGACTGGGGCAAAGGTTACAGGGAGTTTAATATACCTTGATCCATCACACGGTGATGGAAGGTATATAGCGTTCAGGTGCCTTGGATATTCTTTCTTGCTATGATTACGATCACAAAATTTCCCTCATCGAACTATTGTAATGCTGACCACAACATAAACCTCGACCCCAATATTAATGTTCTAAATTTATCCTAAAACGAAATGTACACTGTGAACAACAAGGTGCGTTACACTGACTTCAGCGGAGCGCCTCTTATGACTGATCCTCACTCTGTATTTCTCCATATTTATGCCGTGTGCTGCTACAGTTTGTAGAGGACTTCTGCTCCATTACTGTGATGCTGCTACAGTTTGTAGAGGACTTCTGCTCCATTACTGTGATGCTGCTACAGTTTGTAGAGAACTTCTGCTCCATTACTGTGATGTTGCTACAGTTTGTAGAGGACTTCTGCTCCATTACTGTGATGCTGCTACAGTTTGTAGAGGACTTCTGCTCCATTACTGTGATGCTGCTACAGTTTGTAGAGGACTTCTGCTCCATTACTGTGATGCTGCTACAGTTTGTAGAGGACTTCTGCTCCATTACTGTGATGCTGCTACAGTTTGTAGAGAACTTCTGCTCCATTACTGTGATGTTGCTACAGTTTGTAGAGAACTTCTGCTCCATTACTAAGATGTTGCTACAGTTTGAAGAGAACTTCGGCTCCATTACCGTGACGCTGCTACAGTTTGTAGACGACTTCTCCATTACCATGATGCTGCTACAGTTTGTAGATGACTTCTTCATTACCGTGATGGTGCTACAGTTTGTAGATGACTTCTCCATTTCTGTGATGTTTCAGGAGATTTGTGTAGAACTTCTATGATGCTCCAACAATTTGTAAAGGGGTTTCTGTTCCAATACCGTAATGCTACAACAGTTTGTAGGGGTTTACTCTGAAGCTCTGTTGATGCAGCAGTTTAAAGAGGCCTTCTGTTCAATTACTGTTTGAATTCATAGTTTTCTTAGCATCTCTGCGGGAATATCAAATGTTAAAAAGAAGTACAGATAAAATATGTTGTTCTCATCAGTTCAACACTCAAAATAAATAAAAAAAATAAGCCTGTGAAGCCATGTTAAAACTTATTAATTAAATTATGCTCATCAAAGTGGCTTCATACCGCAGCTGCTACTATTGATTATAACAATGTTCCAACTTTTAATGTCGGTCTGTTCGGATGGTATCGCGAAGCTACAGACTTATCTCGTTTCTTAGATGGTGTCATAGTGACCATCTTCCACAATACAAACACGATATCCGTGTGCTATGATATATTTAAGAGCCTTGTTAAGTAACTCTTTTTGCAACTTTAACGATCATTGAAAGCAGTTTGACGAATTTCAGAAGCTTGTTTAGCTGTAATCTGCATTATTTGTCTGCGATCCATGATGCTTGTGCATGTGAACATTTGTACTAAGTTATAAACCATGGTGCTAGTGAATGTGATCGTGTGTATTAAGTTATAAACCATGGTGCTAGTGAATGTGATCGTGTGTACTAAGTTATAAACCATGGTGCTAGTGAATGTGATCGTGTGTACTAAGTTATGAACCATGGTGCTAGTGAATGTGATCGTGTGTACTAAGTTATGAACCATGGTGCTAGTGAATGTGATCGTGTGTACTAAGTTATGAACCATGGTGCTAGTGAATATTATCGTGTGTACTAAGTTATAAACCATGGTGCTAGTGAATGTGATCGTGTGTACTAAGTTATAAACCATGGTGCTAGTGAATGTGATCGTGTGTACTAAGTTATAAACCATGGTGCTAGTGAATTTGATAGTGTGTACTAAGTTATGAACCATAGTGCTAGTGAATGTGATCGTGTGTATTAAGTTATAAACCATGGTGCTAGTGAATGTGATCGTGTGTACTAAGTTATGAACCATGGTGCTGGTGAATGTGATCGTGTGTACTAAGTTATGAACCATGGTGCTAGTGAATGTGATCGTGTGTACTAAGTTATAAACCATGGTGCTAGTGAATGTGATCGTGTGTACTAAGTTATAAACCATGGTGCTAGTGAATGTGATCGTGTGTTCTAAGTTATGAACCATGGTGCTAGTGAATGTGATCGTGTGTACTAAGTTATAAACCATGGTGCTAGTGAATGTGATCGTGTGTTCTAAATTATGAACCATAGTGCTAGTGAATGTGATCGTGTGTTCTAAGTTATGAACCATGGTGCTAGTGAATATTATCGTGTGTACTAAGTTATAAACCATGGTGCTAGTGAATGTGATCGTGTGTACTAAGTTACGAACCATGGTGCTAGTGAATGTGATCGTGTGTACTAAGTTACGAACCATGGTGCTAGTGAATGTGATCGTGTGTACTAAGTTACGAACCATGGTGCTAGTGAATGTGATCGTGTGTACTAAGTTACGAACCATGGTGCTAGTGAATGTGATCGTGTGTACTAAGTTATAAACCATGGTGCTAGTGAATGTGATCGTGTGTACTAAGTTACGAACCATGGTGCTAGTGAATGTGATTGTGTGTACTAAGTTAGGAACCATGGTGCTAGTGAATGTGATTGTGTGTACTAAGTTATGAAATATGGTGCTAGTGAATGTGATCGTGTGTACTAAGTTATGAACCATGGTGCTAGTGAATGTGATCGTGTGTACTAAGTTATGAACCATGGTGCTAGTGAATATTATCGTGTGTACTAAGTTATAAACCATGGTGCTAGTGAATGTGATCGTGTGTACTAAGTTATAAACCATGGTGCTAGTGAATGTGATCGTGTGTACTAAGTTATAAACCATGGTGCTAGTGAATGTGATAGTGTGTACTAAGTTATGAACCATAGTGCTAGTGAATGTGATCGTGTGTATTAAGTTATAAACCATGGTGCTAGTGAATGTGATCGTGTGTACTAAGTTATGAACCATGGTGCTAGTGAATGTGATCGTGTGTACTAAGTTATGAACCATGGTGCTAGTGAATGTGATCGTGTGTACTAAGTTATAAACCATGGTGCTAGTGAATGTGATCGTGTGTACTAAGTTATAAACCATGGTGCTAGTGAATGTGATCGTGTGTTCTAAGTTATGAACCATGGTGCTAGTGAATGTGATTGTGTGTACTAAGTTATAAACCATGGTGCTAGTGAATGTGATCGTGTGTTCTAAATTATGAACCATAGTGCTAGTGAATGTGATCGTGTGTTCTAAGTTATGAACCATGGTGCTAGTGAATATTATCGTGTGTACTAAGTTATAAACCATGGTGCTAGTGAATGTGATCGTGTGTACTAAGTTACGAACCATGGTGCTAGTGAATGTGATCGTGTGTACTAAGTTACGAACCATGGTGCTAGTGAATGTGATCGTGTGTACTAAGTTACGAACCATGGTGCTAGTGAATGTGATCGTGTGACTAAGTTACGAACCATGGTGCTAGTGAATGTGATCGTGTGTACTAAGTTATAAACCATGGTGCTAGTGAATGTGATCGTGTATACTAAGTTACGAACCATGGTGCTAGTGAATGTGATTGTGTGTACTAAGTTAGGAACCATGGTGCTAGTGAATGTGATTGTGTGTACTAAGTTATGAAATATGGTGCTAGTGAATGTGATCGTGTGTACTAAGTTACGAACCATGGTGCTAGTGAATGTGATCGTGTGTACTAAGTTATGAACCATGGTGCTAGTAATGTGATTGTGTACTAAGTTATGGAACCATGGTGCTAGTGAATGTGATCGTTGTACTAAGTTATGAACCATGGTGCTAGTGAATGTGATCGTGTGTACTAAGTTATAAACCATGGTGCTAGTGAATGTGATAGTGTGTACTAAGTTATAAACCATGGTGCTAGTTAGTTACCATTTTGTCCTAGGCACATGTCGATTTGACACTAGGCCTGTTGTATGTATGTCTGTGTGTGTGTGTGTGTGTGTGTAACGAAACACTTCGAATGGTTTCGCCTGCCGAATTGAACGGGCCTCCTCGTAAGAAGAGCGCTGGCACCATACCATCGGGGCGTGTACTAAGTTATAAACCATGGTGCTAGTGAATGTGATGTGTGTACTAAGTTATAAACCATGGTGCTAGTGAATGTGATCGTGTGTACTAAGTTATAAACCATGGTGCTAGTGAATGTGATCGTGTGTACTAAGTTATAAACCATGGTGCTAGTGAATGTGATTGTGTGTACTAAGTTACGAACCATGGTGCTAGTGAATGTGATCGTGTGTACTAAGTTATGAACCATGGTGCTAGTGAATGTGATCGTGTGTACTAAGTTACGAACCATGGTGCTAGTGAATGTGATCGTGTGTACTAAGTTACGAACCATGGTGCTAGTGAATGTGATCGTGTGTACTAAGTTACGAACCATGGTGCTAGTGAATCTGATCGTGTGTATTAGTTCTTCTTTGCATTTACTTAGTAGTTGTTAAATTGTTGCTTTGCTTACCCTGCTTCAACAGGTGTTTGTGTGCTTTTTTCTATTATGCACTTGTAAACAGATGACTCGTAGCTCAGTGGTAGCTTCTTCGATTCACAATCGAAGGACAAAGTTTTAAACTTGTGATAGTTGAGATGTATGGGAAGTTTTTTTTTTTTGACATCCGTTGTTACTGTTCACCTAGCAGTAACTAGGTACCTTGGTGCTAGTTGCCACCTGGGGATGGTAGTCCTGTAACGTGTATCTAGAGAGAACTGGGCTTTGGAATGAGCTGAAGCACAACCACTGCATATCCTGAAAAATTAATACACACACACACACACACACTGGTCGCAGCATATGGGCGACTGGCAAACCTAAGATTAGCGTTCCGTTACCTTAACAAGGAATCGTTTAAGACACTGTACACCGTGTACGTCAGGCCCATACTAGATTATGCAGCACCAGTCTGGAACCCACACCTGGTCAAGCACATAAAGAAACTAGAGAAAGTGCAAAGGTTTGCGACAAGGTTAGTTCCACAACTCAGGGGACTGTCCTATGAAGAAAGGCTGAGGGAAATAGGACTAACAACACTGGAGGAAAGAAGGGTCAGAGGAGACATGATAACGACATACAAAATACTGCGGGGAATCGACAAGGTAGACAGTGACAGGATGTTCCAGAGAGGGAACACAGAAACAAGGGGACACAACTGGAAGCTGAAGACTCAGATGAGTCAAAGAGATGTTAGGAAGCATTTCTTTAGCCACAGAGTAGTCAGGAAGTGGAATAGTCTAGAGAAAGACATAGTGGAGGCAGAACCATACACAGTTTTAAGACGAGGTATGATAAAGCTCATGGAGCAGGGAGAGCAGATACCCAGTAGCGGGCAGCGCAGAGGCGGAGCCAGGAGCTGAGCCTCGACCCCTGCAACCACAATTAGATGAGTACAATTAGGTGAGTACACACACACACACACACACACACACACACACACACACACAATATATATATATATATATATATATATATATATATATATATATATATATATATATATATATATATATATATATAAGTCGTGCCGAATAGGTAAAACTGGTCAATTAACAAGAACTCATTTAAAATTAAGTCCTTTCTAAAATTTATCTTATACATTTAAAGATAATGGGGAGCATTTGATTGAACTTTGTATAGAAAGGGATTTGTTTATAGGTAACACATATTTTAAGAAAAAGATGATAAGTATACAAGATATGATGTAGGGAGAAATGACAATAGTTTGTTGGACTACGTATTGGTAGATAAAAGACTGTTGGGTAGACTTCAGGATGTACATGTTTATAGAGGGGCCACAGATATATCAGATCACTTTTTAGTTGTAGCTACAGTGGGAGTAAAAGGTAGATGGGATACAAGGAAAATAGAATCAGTAAGTAAAAGAGAAGTGAAGATTTATAAACTAAAGGAGGCGACGGTTAGGGTAAGATATAAACAACTGTTGGAGGACAGATGGGCTAGTGAGAGTATAGGCAGTGGGGTAGAAGAGGTATGGGGTAAGTTTAAGAATATAGTGTTAGAGTGTTCAGCAGAAGTTTGTGGTTATAGAAAAGTGGGTGCAGGAGGGAAGAAGAGCGATTGGTGGAATGAGGATGTAAAGAGAGTAGTAAGAGAGAAAAAGTTAGCATATGAGAGGTTTTTACAAAGTAGAAGTGATGTAAGGAGGGAGGAGTATATGGAGAGAAAAAGAGAGGTTAAGAAAGTGGTGAAGCAATGTGAAAAGAGAGCAAATGAGAGGGTGGGTGAGATATTATCAACAAATTATGTTGAAAATAAAAAAACGTTTTGGAGTGAGATTAATAAGTTGAGAAAGACTAGGGAAAGAATGGATTTGTCTGTTAAAAATAGGAGAGGAGAGTTATTAAATGGAGAGTTGGAGGTATCGGGAAGATGGAGGGAATATTTTGAGGAATTGTTAAATGTTGAGGAAGATAGGGAAGCTGTGATTTCGTGTATAGGGCAAGGAGGAATAACATCTTATAGGAGTGAGGAAGAACCAGTTGTGAGTGTGGGGGAAGTTCGTGAGGCAGTGAGTAGAATGAAAGGGGTAAAGCAGCTGGGATTGATGGGATAAAGATAGAAATGTTAAAGGCAGGTGGGGATATAGTTTTAGAGTGGTTAGTGTTTTTATTTAATAAATGTATGGAAGAGGGTAAGGACTAGGATTGGCAGAGAGCGTGCATAGTTCCTTTGTATAAAGGCAAAGGGGACAAAAGAGAGTATAAAAATTATAGGGGAATAAGTCTGTTGAGTATACCTGGTAAAGTGTATATTAGTTATTATTGAAAGAATTAGGAGTAAGACGGAGAGAAGGATAGCAGATGAACAAGGAGGCGTCAGGAAGGGTAGGGGGTGTGTAGACCAAGTGTTTGCAGTGAAACATATAGGTGAACAGTATTTAGATAAGGGTAAAGAGGTGTTTGTGACATTTATGGATTTGGAAAAGGCATATGATAGGGGGACAATGTGGCAGATGTTGCAAATGTATGGAATAGGAGGAAGGTTACTGAAAGCGGTGAAACGTTTTTACGAGGATAGTGAGGCTCAGGTTAGAGTGTGTAGGAGAGAGGGAGATTATTTCCCAGTAAAAGTAGGCCTTAGACAGGGATGTGTGATGTCACCGTGGTTGTTCAATATATTTATAGATGGAGTTGTAAGAGAAGTGAATGCTCGGTTGTTGGCAAGAGGTGTGGGGTTAAAAGATATAGAATCTAACAAAAAGTGGGAGTTGTCACAGTTGCTCTTTGCTGATGACACTGTGCTTTTGGGGGATTCTGAAGAGAAGTTGCATAGGTTGGTGGATGAGTTTGGTAGGGTATGTAAAAGAAGGAAATTAAAAGTGAATATAGGAAAGAGTAAGGTGATGAGGATAACAAAACAATTAGATAACGGATGATTGGATATCAGATTGGAGGGAGAGAGTATGGAGGAGGTGAATGTGTTCAGATATTTGGGAGTGGATGTGTCAGCAGATGGGTATATGAAGGATGAGGTGAATCATAGAATTAACGAGGGGAAAAAAGTGAGTGGTGCACTGAGGAGCTTGTGGAGACAAAGAACTTTGTCCGTGGAAGGAAAGAGGGGAATGTATGAGAGTATAGTTATATCAACACTCTTGTATGGGTGTGAGGCATGAGTTGTGAATGTTGCAACAAGGAGAAGGCTGGAGGCAGTGGAGATGTCATGTCTGAGGGCAATGTGTGGTGTGAATATAATGCAGAGAATCCATAGTTTGGAGATTAGGAGGAGGTGTGGGATTACCAAAATTATTATCCAGAGAGCTGAGGAGGGGTTATTGAGATGGTTTGGACATATAGAAAGGATGGAACAAAATAGAATGACTTCGAGAGTGTATAAATCTGTAGTGGAGGGAAGGTGGGGTAGGGGTCGGAAAAGAAAAGATTGGAGGGAGGGGGTAAAGGAGGTTTTGTGTGCAAGGGGCTTGGACTTCCAGCAAGCGTGCGTGAGCGTGTTAGATAGGAGAGAATGGAGACAAATGGTTTTTAGGACTTGACGTGCTGTTGGAGTGTAGGCAAGGTAATATTTATGAAGGGTTTCAGGGAAACCGACAGGTCGGACTTGATTCCTGGAGATGGGAAGTACAGTGCCGGCACTCTGAAGGAGGGGTGTTAATTTTGCAGTTTTGTAGCTGTAGTGTAAGCACGCCTCTGGCAAGACAGTGATGGAGTGAATGATGATGAAAATTTTTCTTTGACAGGCCACCCTGCCTTGGTGGGAAACGGCCTATGTGTTAATAAAAAAAATAAACATTTAAAGATATATTTTTTAATTTATGTTAATATAAAAATTTATGATTTTTTACCAAAAGAGCCTTAGAAAACTTACCTAAGCTTATTATAACAAGCTTAATTTAATTTAGCCTAATCCAACTAAATATATTTTAAATAAGTTTATAATAAGTTAATAATAAACAAACAATGAAATATATTTTTTTTCGTTAGGTTAAGAATGATTTTTGCGAAATTATTTCATAAAAAATTTTTCGCTTGCCTTATTCGGCTAGAAGTGCGTTGCTATTTAAGCCAAAATCGCAAGTTTTACGTATACGGCACGACTATATATATATATATATATATATATATATATATATATATATATATATATATATATATATATATATATATATATATATATATATATATATGTAGAATTCGCAAGAGCAGGCGAAATATTCACAAACACTGTTTGTCCAGTGTGGTACGGTCGGTAAAGCACTGCGTTCCTGTCACAAGGTTCGTAGGGTCGAGTCTCCGTCGGCCAGAGATCAGTGTTTGTGAATATTTCGCCTGCTCTTGCGAATTCCTAGCATTGTAAAAATCTCTAGTTGTGTCGATGCATGCAGGGGATGAGATGAAAAGCTGTAAGCCACCTGCCTGAAAGCTGGCTGCCTTGGATCAACGTCTAGCGTGAGCTGGATGCCAAGGTATTGGTCCAGTGTGGTACGGTCGGTAAAGCACTGCGTTCCTGTCACAAGGTTCGTAGGGTCGAGTCTCCGTCGGCCAGAGATCGGTTAGTGTTTGTTTATTTATATTATATATATACTACCTCCTACTCTATACTCTACTACTATCATATTCATATATATCTAAACTCTCTTCAATCTATATCTCTAATATTTATATATATATATATATATATATATATATATATATATATATGTCGTGCCGATTAGGTAAAACTGGTCAATTAGCAAGAACTCATTTAAAATTAAGTCCTTTCTAAAATTTTATCTTATACGTTTAAAGATATATTTTTTTTTATTTATGTTAATGTAAAAATTTATAATTTTGTACCAAGAGAAACTTTGAAAACCTACCTAACCTTATTACAACAAGCGCAATTTAATTTAGCCTAACCCAACTAAATATATTTTAGATACGTTAACATTAATTTAATAATAAACAAACGCAATGAAATATATTTTTTCGTTATGTTCAGAATGATTTTGCGAAATTATTGCATACACAAATTTTCACTTGTCTTATATGGCAAGGTGAGCGTTGCTATTTAAGCCAAAATCGCAAGTTTTACCTAATCGGCACGACATATATATATATATATATATATATATATATATATATATATATATATATATATATATATATATATATATTATATAATATTTATATAAATTTATATTATATATAAATATGGTACAAAAGATTTAAGACATACATTGTTGATATAAAGATGGCATATACAGTACACGAGGTGAGAGATACATGTCTAGTACATATTGTTACATGTTTGTCACTGATTATATATATATATATATATATATATATATATATATATATATATATATATATATATATATATATATATATATATATATATATATATATATATATATATATCAGGTATATATATAAAATCATATCTTTCAGTCAAAATAAGGGATGCAAGAGGAAAGATGAGAAAAAGAAAAAACTGAAGATTGACAAAAAAGGAGGAGATGATGGGTAAAAATGTGGAGAGGAAGGAAAGCGTTGGAAGGAAGAGAAGAAAAGAAACATAGGTAGGAAATAAGATAGAAAAAAAAAAGTGGGCAAGAAGAGCGTGGAGATAAAAAAAAATAATGGGAAGGCTGGTAAGGATCCGATGAAAGGAAGGTAGCAATTAAAATGAGGAAAATAAAACAAGAAGGAAAGGGAGAAATGAAGAAATATGTGAACAAGAAAGAGGGGAAAGTTGGCAGGGAAGAGCAGAAAAACCAAAGGAAAGGTGAGAAGGGAAGCAGGAAGACAGTGCGGGCAAGTCAGCAAACTCTTTTTCATGTGAGACAGTTATCACAAGACTTTATAATCTATAACGAAGTTTTCTGCTATTCAAACTAAAGTTTTAGAAAGTGAACCACCGCTTCTGCTCCTGCTTGGCCAGCTGTGGTAACAACAACACAAGGACCTGCTTGGCCAGCTGTGGTAAGAAGAACAACACAAGGACCTGCTTGGCCAGCTGTGGTAAGAACAACAACACAAGGACCTCCTTGGCCAGCTGTGGTAAGAGCAACAACACAAGGACCTGCTTGGCCAGCTGTGGTAAGAACAACAACACAAGGACCTGCTTGGCCAGCTGTGGTAAGAACAACAACACAAGGACCTGCTTGGCCAGCTGTGGTAAGAACAACAACACAAGGACCTGCTTTGCCAGCTGTGGTAAGAACAACAACACAAGGACCTGCTTGGCCAGCTGTGGTAAGAGCAACAACACAAGGACCTGCTTGGCCAGCTGTGGTAAGAACAACAACACAAGGACCTGCTTGGCCAGCTGTGTTAAGAACAACAACACAAGGACCTGCTTGGCCAGCTGTGGTAAGAACAACAACACAAGGACCTGCTTGGCCAGCTGTGGTAAGAACAACAACACAAGGACCTGCTTGGCCAGCTGTGGTAAGTAACAACACAAAGGACCTGCTTGCCAGCTGTGGTAAGAACAACAACACAAGGACCTGCTTGGCCAGCTGTGGTAAGACAACAACACAAGGACCTGCTTGGCCAGCTGTGGTAAGAACAACAACACAAGGACCTGCTTGGCCAGCTGTGGTAAGAACAACAACACAAGGACCTGCTTGGCCAGCTGTGGTAAGAACAACAACACAAGGACCTGCTTGGCCAGCTGTGGTAAGACAACAACACAAGGACCTGCTTGGCCAGCTGTGGTAAGAACAACAACACAAGGACCTGCTTGGCCAGCTGTGGTAAGAGCAACAACACAAGGACCTGCTTGGCCAGCTGTGGTAAGAACAACAACACAAGGACCTGCTTGGCCAGCTGTGGTAAGAGCAACAACACAAGGACCTGCTTGGCCAGCTGTGGTAAGACAACAACACAAGGACCTGCTTGGCCAGCTGTGGTAAAGAACAACACAAGGACCTGCTTGGCCAGCTGTGGTAAGAACAACAACACAAGGACCTGCTTGGCCAGCTGTGGTAAGAACGAAACACAAGGACCTGCTTGGCCAGCTGTGGTAAGAACAACAACACAAGGACCTGCTTGGCCAGCTGTGGTAAGAACAACACAAGGACCTGCTTGGCCAGCTGTGGTAAGAACAACAACACAAGGACCTGCTTGGCCAGCTGTGGTAAGAACAACAACACAAGGACCTGCTTGGCCAGCTGTGGTAAGAACAACAACACAAGGACCTGCTTGGACAGCTGTGGTAAGAGCAACAACACAAGGACCTGCTTGGCCAGCTGTGGTAAGAACAACAACACAAGGACCTGCTTGGCCAGCTGTGGTAAGAACAACAACACAAGGACCTGCTTGGCCAGCTGTGGTAAGAACAACAACACAAGGACCTGCTTGGCCAGCTGTGGTAAGACAACAACACAAGGATCTGCTTGGCCAGCTGTGGTAAGAACAACAACACAAGGACCTGCTTGGCCAGCTGTGGTAAGAACAACAACACAAGGACCTGCTTGGCCAGCTGTGGTAAGAACAACAACACAAGGACCTGCTTGGCCAGCTGTGGTAAGAGCAACAACACAAGGACCTGCTTGGCCAGCTGTGGTAAGAACAACAACACAAGGACCTGCTTGGCCAGCTGTGGTATGAACAACAACACAAGGACCTGCTTGGCCAGCTGTGGTAAGAAGCAACAACACAAGGACCTGCTTGGCCAGCTGTGGTAAGAACAACAACACAAGGACCTGCTTGGCCAGCTGTGGTAAGAACAACAACACAAGGACCTGCTTGGCCAGCTGTGGTAAGAACAACAACACAAGGATCTGCTTGGCCAGCTGTGGTAAGAACGACAACACAAGGACCTGCTTGGCCAGCTGTGGTAAGAGCAACAACACAAAAACCTGCTTGGCCAGCTGTGTAAGAACAACAACACAAGGACCTGCTTGGCCAGCTGTGGTAAGAACAACAACACAAGGACCTGCTTGGCCAGCTGTGGTAAGAACAACAACACAAGGACCTGCTTGGCCAGCTGTGGTAAGAGCAACAACACAAGGACCTGCTTGGCCAGCTGTGGTAAGAACAACAACACAAGGACCTGCTTGGCCAGCTGTGGTAAGAACAACAACACAAGGATCTGCTTGGCCAGCTGTGGTAAGAACAACAACACAAGGACCTGCTTGGCCAGCTGTGGTAAGAACAACAACACAAGGACCTGCTTGGCCAGCTGTGGTAAGAACAACAACACAAGGACCTGCTTGGCCAGCTGTGGTAAGAGCAACAACACAAGGACCTGCTTGGCCAGCTGTGGTAAGAACAACAACACAAGGACCTGCTTGGCCAGCTGTGGTAAGAACAACAACACAAGGATCTGCTTGGCCAGCTGTGGTAAGAACAACAACACAAGGACCTGCTTGGCCAGCTGTGGTAAGAACAACAACACAAGGACCTGCTTGGCCAGCTGTGGTAAGAACAACAACACAAGGACCTGCTTGGCCAGCTGTGGTAAGAGCAACAACACAAGGACCTGCTTGGCCAGCTGTGGTAAGAACAACAACACAAGGACCTGCTTGGCCAGCTGTGGTATGAACAACAACACAAGGACCTGCTTGGCCAGCTGTGGTAAGAGCAACAACACAAGGACCTGCTTGGCCAGCTGTGGTAAGAACAACAACACAAGGACCTGCTTGGCCAGCTGTGGTAAGAACAACAACACAAGGACCTGCTTGGCCAGCTGTGGTAAGAACAACAACACAAGGATCTGCTTGGCCAGCTGTGGTAAGAACGACAACACAAGGACCTGCTTGGCCAGCTGTGGTAAGAGCAACAACACAAAGACCTGCTTGGCCAGCTGTAGTAAGAACAACAACACAAGGACCTGCTTGGCCAGCTGTTGTAAGAACAACAACACAAGGACCTGCTTGGCCAGCTGTGGTAAGAACAACAACACAAGGACCTGCTTGGCCAGCTGTGGTAAGAGCAACAACACAAGGACCTGCTTGGCCAGCTGTGGTAAGAACAACAACACAAGGACCTGCTTGGCCAGCTGTGGTAAGAACAACAACACAAGGACCTGCTTGGTCAGCTGTGGTAAGAACAACAACACAAGGACCTGCTTGGCCAGCTGTGGTAAGAACAACAACAACACAAGGAGAAACAAGTCGAGACAACGGTGGTGGAAGGAAGGAGGGAGGGAAGGAGAAAGAAAGGAATGAGAGAGAGAAATGGAATGACAAAGTAGATGGGAGTAAAGAACAAAAAAGGCACAATACCGTGACTGGAACAATACAAAATAACCTCATATAGTAGAGACAGGCTTAAGACAACGTTTCGCTCCGAACTGGACCATTTACAAGTCACCATTTACAAGTCACTATTTACAAGTCACCATTTACAAGTCACTTCTCTCTCATATTTGCGGGTTAATTGTGTATAGATGGAAGTACAATGCAAAGGTAGATAGCAGAGGATTTTTGGTTCATACCGAGACTATCTGCTGAGAAGAACTATTACCCAGATTAAGAACTATCACGTATATCTCAGTGTACGAGTAAAATATAGAAAACTAGAAGGCTCTCACCCTACCTTTTACTCCCTCTGGCCACTGCCAGCTTAAAAACAGTGAAAAAAATATACGATATCATATTGAAAAAAAAATGGGCATAGAATTTACAGGGGGGATGGAGCCAGTGGGAAGACATGAGCTGCAACTACCACTGCTAAATTAGCACTGCTTCTGACTTAAACTACTGTTTTACTTCACTGTCAGAGAGGTGCGTGTTCCAGTGCGTCTACTTCTGGTGAAGACCTGTTCTACACTATCACAACTCTCTACTTCTACTACTGCTACTAATATTAACTCGGTTGCTTTGTTAACTGAATAGAAGTCAACTGAAGGAAGGCTAGATAGATAGAGAGAGAGAGAGAGAGAGAGAGAGAGAGAGAGAGAGAGAGAGAGAGAGAGAGAGAGAGAGAGAGAATGGGGCAGGCGAGCTGGTGACAATGACAGGAATAGACATCGATCGTGGGTCCATCAGTATCACAATAACATCAGACCGAAAAAGTCAGTCTCCTCCGGTGTTTTTACGCCCTTCCTTCTTCTCCCTTTCTACCCTTCTCTATCTTCTCCCTTCTACACCCTCTCTACCCCCTCTCTACCCCTTCTCTACCCCTCTCTCTACCCCCTCTCTCTACCCCCTCTCTCTACCCCCCTCTCTCTACCCCCTCTCTCTACCCCCTCTCTCTACCCCCCTCTCTCTACCCCCTCTCTCTCTCTACCCCTCTCTCTACCCCTCTCTCTAACCCCTCTCTCTACCCCCTCTCTCTACCCCTCTCTCTACCCCTCTCTATACCTTCTCTGACTACCTCTCATCTGACTCACCTCTCTTTATGACTCTGTGAGTATTTCCTATTCCTTTGTACGCTCTCTCTCTCTCTCTCTCTCTCTCTCTCTCTCTCTCTCTCTCTCTCTCTCTCTCTCTCTCTCTCTCACGCTCTCTCTCTCTCTCTCTCTCTCTCTCTCTCCTCTCTCTCTCACGCTCTCTCTCTCTCTCCTCACGCTCTCTCTCTCTCTCTCACGCTCTCTCTCTCACGCTCTCTCTCTCACTCTCTCTCTCTCTCTCTCTGAATGGCTTTCTTTCATTGACTTCTCTTAGAAAACTCTAATGTTCTGAAAAAGATGATTTGTTTTATTTTTTCTGTAAATTTTATTTTTACTTTCTTCGATTATGTAAATTGTGGCATAAGATTAAATAATAGTTCTCTTTAATCACAAAATTAATTTTAATCTCTCTTAACTCTTTTGCATTAGACGAGAAGTGTATTTACTTCATTATTCTTCACTATATGTCTGTGAGAGGAAAACATCCACTGTTTACTTAATTATTCTGTTTTTCCTCTACGAGATAAACACTTCCACAAACTAGTATGTCTTCCTTGCATCGAATAAACAATCCCATGTCATGATATCATAAGCAACTAAGTGACTAAACAGTACACTATTTTTTATCTGTGATATCTTGATATAAGGAGAAAAAAAAATAAACTTTAGATCTGTGAAAATTCGATTTGCGATATATTCGTGAAGTTCTGGGAAGGAGAACCATGAAGGGAAGGCGAGATGAGTGTACGAGTACTCTCGTAGTTGTATTTTGAGATGCCTTTAATGATTACTGGGTGTATAGTGCTTGTCTCCATCACCTCTTTTAACGCATTTCACCAGCCTAGGACTGAAAAAAAAAACTGTACCTGCGTGAGTCTCAAAAGAGTGTAGTTAAGGTTCATATGTATGTACTATAAACTTTGTAAAAACATTAGCAAAAATGTTTACTGGGCCAAAATGTGCAGATGTATGTGATATAGTGACATACTTTATATTAACAAGGAAAGTATATAATTTTAAGGTAGGTAATACAAGCGAGTCTCTCCTACTACTCAATCGTTTTCTGTTACCTAGCGATTTGTACAAAGAAAATGGTCCAGGTTGAAGAAAATGGGTACGTACTGCTCAAAGGTTTAACTTCATATACAATATTTATTAATAAAACAAACACAGTGAAATATATTTTT
This sequence comes from Cherax destructor, assembly GCA_009830355.1. Classification (NCBI taxonomy): domain Eukaryota; kingdom Metazoa; phylum Arthropoda; class Malacostraca; order Decapoda; family Parastacidae; genus Cherax; species Cherax destructor. The sequence goes on along the minus strand of WNWK01005484.1, from coordinate 6,888 downwards.
TTTCGTTAGGTTCAGAATTATTTTTTTGCAAAATTATTGCATACAAAAATTTTCGCTTGCCCTATTCGGCAAGAAGAGCGTTGCTATTTAAGCCAAAATAGCAAGTTTTACCTATTCGGCACGACATATATATATATGCTTAACAATTCGCAAACAGGCGAAATTATTTGCAAACATTATCTCTACGTCCACAGCAGGACTCGAAGCCAGACGATGTTTCTCCATACCCCGGGGCACAAGGCTCGTTTTTAAAGTTATTTCATTAAATCCTGACACATGCAGTAAACAACGAAAGAGTTTTGAAATGCTTAACAATTCGCAAACAGGCGAAATTATTTACAAACATTATCTCTATGTCCACAGCAGGACTCGAACCTGCAAACTCTGCATCAGAGTACTCTGATGCATATAATCTATCCAAATGCTCATATTAAAAATAATGTTGAACTTACAGAAAGGCTCCAGAAATTAAACGTATCGCATGACTTTACTCTAGCGAGTTTTGATGTCACAGCTTTGTTTACTTGAGTCCCCGTCCCTGGCTGGAAGAGTAACTTCTCCATGCCCTACCCTTGTTTACTTGAGTCCCCGTCCCTGGCTGGAAGGTAAGTAACTGGTTCTCCATGCCCTACCCTTGTTTACTTGAGTCCCCGTCCCTGGCTGGAAGAGTAACTTCTCCATGCCCTACCCTTGTTTACTTGAGTCCCCGTCCCTGGCTGGAAGAGTAACTTCTCCATGCCCTACCCTTGTTTACTTGAGTCCCCGTCCCTGGCTGGAAGAGTAACTTCTCCATGCCCTACCCTTGTTTACTTGAGTCCCCGTCGCTGGCTGGAAGAGTAACTTCTCCATGCCCTACCCTACTAACATAACTATTGAACTTAACAAGTTTTGTGTGACGAAGTGCATGGTTGTATTTGAAGGTAAATACTACGCTCAAAACCAAGGCATCGCCATGAGAAATCCGCTTAGTTCATTACTCAGCAACTTGAATATGAAATAAATAGTTTAAAAACCGACAAATTGAAGATTGAGACACTTATGCAACATATGGGATCTTGATACAAGGAATTGTTCAACACTTGTCCAACCTTTGGACGAAGACCTACTTACACTAGTGGATGGTCCCACTGTGACCCCGCCGCCTCCTACTTCGACTCAGTCACTTCTACGGCTCTATGCTGTACTTCCTACAAGATTGATGGACTGAACACATCGATTCCAGGCCGAGGGACTGATTACCTCAAACTCCTCTTCTCCTTACACCTTTCTGCTTTGTATTGGACTGATGAAGGAACTGTGTGGCGAAACGTTTCTTCAATAAAGATTCCCATATGTTGCATAAGTGTCTCAATCTTCAACTTGTATATGGAATTCTATGAGACTAGAATCTTTAAAGATATCCTCTTAGAAAAGCCAAGTGGTTTAGATACGTAGACGATGTTCTTCTGTGCCTGTGGCCTAGAGATCACGACATTAATGAGTTCCTTCGTAGACTCAATGATTTAGTAGCCTCATTTAAGTCTACAACACAGCACAACGTAGATAACAAATTGCCTTTCCTAGACACTGTAATTCATTGCGTTAAGCAAGAAATTTAAATTTACATACACGTGGATCTAGGGTTAAAAGGAGTGTTTTCCTTACGATGTTCTTGAGAGCTTTACGTATTTGTAGCCCGGAATATTGTGATGATGAAATTAACACAGCCACTAAACTGAGACATCCCAGGGAGTTGAGAAGGCGTTATTGGTAGCCAAGAAGACTTCCTACACGACTGAACTTAGGCAAATACCTTCGAGGAAAAATATACTGGTTTTGCCTTACAATAAGAATATGACCAGCTTGCGTGATGCATTAAAAACCTCCCTCCCTCCCTCCCTCTCTCTCTCTCTCTCTCTCTCTCTCTCTCTCTCTCTCTATATATATATATATATATATATATATATATATATATATATATATATATATGTATATATATATGTATATATATATATGTATATATATATGTATATATATATGTATATATATATATGTATATATATATATATATATATATATATATATATATATATATATATATATATATATATATATATATATATATATATATATATATATATATATATATATATATATATATAATATATATATATATATATATATATATATTTATATTGTCTTCAAGATCAACGGAACAATGAAGCAAAAATTGATTATGAATGCAGACTCTAACATTGTTCGTGGTGTTCACAAGGTCCCATGTACACTGTGCTCCCTTTCATGTGTCGGGTACTGATTAGCCTAACATCAGTACTTAGTAAGGTCGGCTTAGGAGTCAAATGCAATCTTTAATCACGTTAGAACTTGCAATCATACAGAGTTCGTGGGCAGCAGCCCTTCAGACTTCACAAGTCTGAGTGCACTTTACAGTCCTATAAAGCTTAATGGTTTGTACTTGAACACAAAGTGTCATTCATTGACTTGGTGGTCTTCATATCTCTAGGAATTTCCCGGGGGTTAATGATAAGTATGGGCTTGATTAGAGGCCAGTATGCTGGCACCTCACTCTTGAGAGATTCATGACAGGAAAATCCTATAACAAAGCCGTGCATGACTGGGCACTAACATTCCAGTCTGTGGAGAATATTGCTGCCTTAGTTTCTAGAGTACACAAAAGAAAATAATTTAAGAGCTCCATGCACAGACTTCATCAATATCATCTGGTGATATTAAGGAGAATATAATGCTTTGTCAAACTGTTTTCAAAGCACAATGAGATTCTTCATAAGGAACCGTGAATGACAATGGTGGAACTACATGGGAATGGTCAATATTATACTGATGTTTAAACTGAAACAGCGAGGTCAGTGGGACCTGCACTCATTCACATGCATGGCACCATTCTTCATGAGGTACAGTCACCACAACTATCCGTGATGGGGGACCCATTTGCATTGCTGAAATGCATCAACTCTCTCAGATTTTTCGTAATTCCATCAAAGAGATTTTGTTGTGAAACGACCTTGAAGAAAGATGAATCAAGTTGATCGTGGCCAAGCTCAAGATTGACTGAATGCCACAGGAAAGAGACAGTGGCATAATAAGTATCACACTAACCCCCTTGGTCCTGGTAAGGCAGAGTCCTTCATGCAATTTAGGATCTCAAATCTCCTCTGATACGATAACAATAATGTTAGGATTTGAATAAGAGTATTGTTCATAATGAAGATACCTCAAGTAGGAAGGCAGAGGACAACACTGTGGGAAACAGCTTTATCTCTGTCTTGGAGAGTTCTCATGTTTTCTCAGCCCAAAATCTTCCAGATCTTTTACAGTGCATAACTACGACCATAAGAGAAATTCGGGATATGCTACTGGAAGCTGAGGACTACGGTCAGGAACGGTTTCACAGTTTTATTGCATAAAGTCTACTCAAAGCAACAGAAGTAGACGAGAATACTGCCATGAAACCCGTCCGTTATTAAACCAGAAAGAACTAGATATATTTCGAATAGAAAAAGCATTCTTCAGTAATTGATCTGCTTTAAATGATTCCATTTTTTTCTACTGTTATACTACATCGACAAATTTACTTGCACATAAACAAAACTTAATGGGTATTATCCTGGATGCATCTATCATTAATTATTGAAGCTATTCAGAAGAGGTAAACTAAGATTTATTTAACGTGATTTAGCGGGAAAAAACAATTTTATGCACAAAATGGTCAAATCTACACCAGCACACTTGAATTTTCCTCTCACGTCTTCGAATTAGGAGGCGACTTTTTTGAAAGAATCGCCATTCCAGGATACTGGGAATGGGATCAATAACATTGGCAACAGGGCACGTGAACATTCCCATCCTTCCAAGAATCTGAAGTCGATTGGATGTGGCGTTCTCGAGCTATGAGCGAAATACAATAAAGTTGAAGACGAAAATAAGAGAATAATTCAGGCAACCTCTTAAGGTTCCCCTTCAGTGATATCTAATACTTTTCTAACATTTGACAACCTATATACTTTAAAATACAAGACAATGATAAGCTCGACTGTCGATGCCACAATGTTCGTGCCGGAGTCATCACACGTCGAGTCCGCAAAAGAGACACGATAGGTGCTTTACTAAAGGAAAAAATCTTCCGTGCCATTAATACCCAACTCAACACTAACACGACAAGTAGTGTCAATTTCCCCTGTGACCATCCTTTACCCTGTCCAGGGGACACTGTGCACCAGTACAGTTTACCAAAAATTAAGACAGCAAGGTTTAGCAAAAATGTATTTAGACTGGGAGTGCTAGAGGTGCTAACAGCATTTGGCTAGTATTGGGCGAGGGCCAGATGACAAGAACACAGAGTTGTACACCTTCAGTTACCACTTCGTGTAGATGGCACCAAGAGCCTGGTCGATCAGGGGATGGTGACCACTGAAATCGACTCTATGTAGACTCCTTGATCTGCAGGTGACCTATAGTAAGAGCTAAGCCGTCAGACAGCCAATCGAAGTCAGACCAGGTGGTCCTGCAGAAAGTCCACCTGACAGTCGGATGCTGCAGATCTTAGCACTGCAATTGGAAAAGTAACAGATAACCTCTTCCAAAATCCCCCGGATACTGGGTTCTTATCTGGCTAAGGCGCTCAAACAACGCCACAATATTAATGTGACACAATGTGTTTGCTCCTGGGTGTGTTGATGAAGGGTTCCCCTAGAAGTAAGTTTAAAGTACTTTTCACTTAATTGTTCTTTGTTTTTATTTATAAACATTTAATTAATGACTTCATAAATCTACATACACGTACTACATACAGTCCATTATTTTTTTCTTTAATATTTTTTGGTGTTAGTTTTATTCCGATGAGTACGCCACTAAAGTAACTACACATGTCCTGAGAGATATTCATAACCCACTAGCAAAGTCGATCACATATGTTTCTCACATCGTAACATTTGCAGTCAGGAATTTCTTGAAGAAAAATGTCGCTCTATAACTGAATTTTGTTCTGCAATAAAATTCCCTACTTTATTACAGACTGCAGACGCAGTCTGTATTATTTCGTCCAAAGGAAGATCAGCAACCATTGCAACACAAGATTTTAGAAGTGATATTAATTTCGCAGTCCTGACATTCAAAACCATTCATGATCTAATCAGACATGTTCCTAGCCAACCAGACATCAGCGCGGGTGTCTACACATCCTCTGCAAATGATGTAAAAAAAAGAGCTATGTGGAGAAAATGGTACTTAACATGGACATCAGGATTCTTGAACACAAGTACACATGCAGAACTCACAACCCTAACAACGTACTCATATATACTATAGACTGGGAAAAACACTGGTCCCTTATGGCTTGCAATGACACTTAATTGGTCACCAAAGAAAATATAGAACGAGAGGGTATCTGGATGAAGAAGTTGTCCAAACATCATTGAACAAATGCTGGGCATTTTCAGCATCGCTAAACCCCCGACACAACTCATCCTACCTGGACAGGCATCTGCAAGTAGTCAAGTGAGGTTCTCACTCAAGAACCTGACTCTCCAACTTTGCTCCTCACTGGAAGGAGCATTTATGGGCGGTCTGTTTTTTACTTGAAAAAGCTCACCTCTGAGCGAAACACTGTCCAGATAAAAGGAGTCATTTGTTATAAATGCCATTGAACCACATACATGTCAGTTCTTTTTTCCTTTCAAAAGAGGTAGAATGTTACTCACCTGTACCAACAGATGCCAGCACCAACGATGCCGCACACAGCCACGGCCGTGCAGCCAGCCACCAGAGCTGCCGAAGATAAACCAATATGTACATATGTATATATAGGGAAAGATTCAAAAGGCCACAAGACACAATGAATCAAGTTAACACTACTACGAAACATCGGTTATTTTATGCTTTGGAAACTTTACGAGCCTTTTAAAGCCTTTAAGAGTTCATCACGATGGAAAATTAAACACAAATTAAGTATAATGCGATCCTTTATTGACTACGTTTCGCCCACAAAGTGGGTTTTATCAAGTCACAAACAGATCTACCTGGGTAAAGAGCAAATGAGTATATATATACTCGTGTGCTCTTTACCCAGGTAGATCTGTTAATTTTTTCCATCATGTCGGTATTTTATACCTTTTATCTCCAAGAATTCATCACTTTAGAAAATAAACAAGAGGAACCACCTAAGATTGGCCGTCTAAGCTCCTCCTGAGTGCATCCTCTGACTTTCTGTATGGCCTGATGATAAACGGGAAAACTAAAAAAACTTGCCTAACTAACCAAATTTACTCTTCCTAGTTGTGCTTACAGTACTTCATATAATAATAAATAATTTATTTCCAAAACATACAAAAGTATTAAGAAAAATTGAAAATCCCACAGGATGCTCAGCACATCATACATGATTTATTAATTTAATTCTCAATTATTATTATTATTATAATCAAATAGAAGCGCTAAACCACAGGGGTTATACAGCACTGCAGGTTATTGTAGGATGCAGGGAGAGTGGGTTGTAAGAGGGAGATGGACGATTAGTAGGGTATGGAGTGCAAGATGACGGTGGATAGTGCAGGGGTGGAGGGTAGCAAAAGATCGAGGTAGAAGGGACTGAGGGAGGTGCTAGAGGTATAATCTTCAGAGTTTGTGTAGTAAGTCAGTTTCTGTCAAAAAGTCAATGAGAGAGTCAGGATTAAAGGAGGGTCCATCTGCAAGAAGGGAAGGTAAAGAAAGGGCCGCAGAGCGAAGACGTCGTTGGAGGTAAATTCTGCGTGCTCGTTGATAGAGTGGGCAGTCCAACAGAATATGTCAAACAGACACTGGAACCTGACAATGCTCACAGAGAGGGGCAGGGGGCCTCTCCATGAGATACCCGTGAGTAAGACGAGTGTGGCC